>MU227301.1:434304-450807 GCA_018584345.1 Thuja plicata
TCTCAACCTTGGATAATTCCTATTCTTATTATTTGTTTTGTAAAATGTATTTCTTGCAAATAATGTAATTAAGTGTGAGTGTACATGTCTACTTGGCATGTTGATGTGTCACTCCACTTGATGTGTCAGCATCTTGAATTGTGTGTAAGGAGATCATGACTGAAATGGTTATGACGGATTCCTATGACACGTAAGAGCTATTTCTAGAAGATTTAATGATGGGTGAAGACATGCAATGACATGTGGCAACTGATAAAGTTGAGTAATGTACACTCTTCCACAATCGTGGGGTTCAGGTTCCTATTTTCTCAGAGAATGGTAAAACCCTAATACGACTATCTTTGGAAGTTGCCCTAAAAAGGAAAGTGCATGATATAAGCATTTTTTAGGGTTGCAGACAGATATAGAAAAAGAGTGTATTGTTGGTATGATCTGGTGCTACTGGATTTATCTTTGAGTGTCGATTGTCTCCTGAAAGAACTTGCATTGCAAGTGTGTTGTAACCGTTGTGTTGAAGATAATACATTGTGCAGGTTTTGCAGTGCTGGGATTTTTTACCGAAAGGTTTTCCCCAGGGAAAATCATTGTGTCATTCTCTATTTTTTGCATGCATGGTATATGGCTGCAATATCATTGTTAAAGTAGTTAATGAATCTGAAATTGTAAGGATTTAAAAGAATTTGCACAATAATTTCCTTTAGAGATTAGTGTAGGAAGTTGTTTCCGCACCTGAGTTTCCTTACATTGATAACCCTTGTCTACAAGATTCCCAACACTTAGAAAATTATGCTTAAGTCCATCAACAAGCAGTACATCATCAGTATTAGTCTTTCCATCTAGAGAAATAGATCCTACTCCAATGATAAGATTTGGATTATTATTAGCAAATCTTACTACACCACCATCATACTTACTCAGTTTAACAAACTTATTTCTATCACCAGTCATGTGATGTGAACATCCACTATCTATGATCCATTCATATTTCTTTTCAACATAAGATAGTAAGGCTTTTTCTTCATGAATAGGTTCTTCATCCTTGATAGGAATACATCTCATCTCATCATAATCAATATTATCATCATTAGAAACACCTTCACTAGCATAGTAACATTCTTTATTCTTCAAATAATCAAGTCTATGAAACTTAGGTTTGTGTTTAGGAACCCTTGTAGGACATCTCGATGCTAAATAACCTATCTTATTGCATGAAAAATATTTCAGAGGTAGCTTTCCTTCAAACTTACCTTTACCTCTCTTTTCTCTTCTTGAGATTACGGAAACAATTTCATCTAACTTTCTTTCTTCTCCCTCTATCTTCTCCCATTCATCAACATAATCTCCAAGCTCTTCTTTCAGATTACTTCTTCTAGTGCTTGCTAGAGTTGATAAGGTCTTTTTGTTTACATGCATAGTTGCCTTGAATGTTGATTGTGTCTTTAGAAGAGAGTCTCCTAGCTCTGTGGCCTCAAACATGGTTAACTTTACAATCAACATCTCTCTGTTAAAGTTCGTTGTCAAAGGTATGATTTTTCTATTGCTTTCACTTTAGTTTTGTATACAGGTGTCAGGGATCTGAGAATTTTCGCAACCACTTCTTCCTCACTATAAGTGCCTCTAGAGTTTCTGATGTCAATAACAACTTCGGTAACTCTCTGTGCATATGCTCTAATAATATCATCATCTCTCATTTTCAATATTTCTATCTTTGTCTTCCAATTCTGCAACTTTGCCTGCTTTGTAAACTTGTCTCGTTCATACAGTGCTTCCAATCTGGTCCAAATTTCATGTGCATAATCTAAATCTTTTACCTCTGTGAATTCACCTTCTGAAAGTGCACTAATTAATTCTTCTCTTGCGACCATATTATATGAGAATATATTATTTTCTTCATCAGTAGCATTATCTAGTTCATCCTCAGTCTTAATCTGTACATCCTTCTTTATAATCATCTAGTAGTCGATTCCCAAGCATAGAAAATGTGTTCTCATCCTATTCTTTGAATTGTCAAAGTTTTCAGGATCATACTTCAGACTATCCTTCCTATAGAATGTCATCTTTCAGGATCACCTCAAGTTGTTAATATTTCTCCCTAAGGACCAGTAGCTTTGATACTAATTGTTAGGAATAACAATCCACCAACACAATTGAGAGGGGGGTGATTCAGTTGTGAGACAGATTCTTAAACATCCGACGTTATAAACGAAAACTTTAATCCAAATGATAACACATGAAATACAAACACCATAACATAATCCTTTGTTATCGAGGAAACCCTGTTAAAGGTAAAACCCCGGTTGGAATTAGCACCCACAAGTAATGTATTGAGAGTATAGTATCCGTATTAAAAGATTTAACGATGTTAGGATCTTATTGACGCGTTAAAGTACATAGTCCTTGTTAGAGGATAGACCCTGTTAGGATTCAAGAGTAACAATAGGCTAACTACCTAAATAAGGTTAAACCAACCCTCGGAACTCACTGTCCGAAACACAAATGTATAGAGATGTATAATCCAGTGAACTATCTTATAGAAAATGTCTTTGCTTGATTAGTTCCAATGAAGTAATACAATCACAACCTCTTCTTTACATACTACAGACACAAGCTCACAGCTTCCACAATTTCATTTTCACTTTGCATACATACATACATACATATGTATACATTTTTCAAACAAGAAAATATCTCTCCTATATACCCTATTACAATGATCAATTAGGTCATCCAATTAGGCTTTCCCAATATAAAAATGATTACATAACCCATTTCTAAGATACACATGGTATCTATAACAAGTAAACATCAATTACAATTCATCAAATATAATCCAAGATCCATAATCCACACTCGTAAATCACAATACACGCTTCATCTCCAAAGTCGGCCTCAAATAGGTCTCCTCTAGATCACACGACACAACTAACGTCACCAAGAGTCCTATGACTAGTGAAACATTGCAAACATTCCTTAGCATGTCTTCTGCCATCCCTCAAGCTCGCATAACCAGAATCCATGTTGCATGCAAGTTATCCTTTAAACACAGAGACTAACTCTGTTACACTTCTCTGTCACAAACCAGTATCCAGTCTTCACTAAAACATCTGTAACTTATTCAATATGCCATCTTAACACATGCGATCTTAGACATAAGATCACAACACATTATTGTGCACATCCCTATGTTTGCATGCTCTGAATAATCCATACAGTACACGTACACTTATGCCAGTCATCCAAGTAATAGTAATAACTAGTCTGTTCAACCATATTAGAAACATATGTTGACATCAGTGACAAAACATGAATGCCAACAACAACAATGGAACCAATTCTAACATATCAATGGGTCTAAATTAAAGGAGAAAATTACGCATGTTCTGAATGGTAGCATGGACAAAGATGTAGGCTCTCTTCAGAAATTTAAAGATCCATCAGACTTGGCCCTTAAAATGATGTTGGCTGATGAAGATAAGGGTCTCATAAATGTTGGGCCTAATTTTATAGTCTCCCATCCTTTATAAAACATTACGGGTGTTGATGAAGCCATGGAGAGAGAGGGGAGGCCTCTTAGGATTCAGAGGGAAAAAATGTATCTACAACCCCTTACTTGCCAGTTCTCAGTGATACGGTGGATAGTAGAGGTAATTCTGAAACACACACTCCCAATTTAAAATTAGACACAATGATCCCAGTGGATAAACCAAAAATAAGAATGGGATTTGGAACTCATATGATGTTTAAACTGCGGACTGATTACCTTGCCTGCTCAAGGGAAGTCAGGAAGGATAGTTGCAACAGGGATACCCGAAGCCTACACTTGACACTCCAGTCAATGCCATTAGATAATCTCAGCGTAGTGTATCAGCTTTTACAGGAGACAACTTCTTCGCATGACAACTCTGACAAGTCCTCAAAATCCAAGGGAGGAAAAACCTCCCTTGAAAAGTGTTGATAATTAAGATGGTGGGTGAGGGGCTAACTTTCTCCTGACGTGTGTGGCATCATCAAGAGGTTTGTGCATGTACTCTTCATTAATCACATTTTTCTTTATAGTCAGTACTGTCTGTATTCTGCATCAATGGTGGTTTAGGGTCATCTATCTTTGTCTGCTTGCCGATTGATCAAACATAGCATGAACAATTGGTATGAGTAGAATTGCAAATTGAATTATTGATGAGATCTGTACATAGTGTTTTTTTCATATTCTCAAAACCCTATGAGGCTGGTGGATTGGAAGAATGGTTGGCTGCATGAAACTGATATCTCAGCTGATTAGATTTATTCAGGATTTGGGTCACTCCTTCTGTGGAGTGTACCTATTTTCAACCTGACTTGTTCTACAGGTTGTCATTTGTATTATGGTTGTTTGCAAGTATTGGCCAGAGGTTTTCTTTACCCGGTTCTTTCCTCCTGTCGTTCTTTTGAACCAAGTCTTGTAATATTTAAATAAAAAAATTTATAGGCCTTGGCCTATTATCGATAAAAAAAATTATATTATAGGTATTTATTTTATTTTAAACTATTAAAATAAATATTAAATAATATTTTTTAAATTATTATAAGAAAATTTGACAAAAATATAAAATTTAATTATTCTAGCTTAGTCATCATACAAAATTTTAGAATTATTTTTAAAAAGTAATAGAATCTTCAAGTAATCTAAATTTAAAACCAAAAAAAATTAAAAAGCTTTTCCATATTAAAATTTTAAGTGAAATTGAAAAATAAAAAAAGTATATTTTTCAATAAGATACAATATACAAAAGATATGGATCTAGAGTATAAAACGAGATTTAGATTATTTTAGACTCCATTCAAAACATAGAGATAGAGATGGAGACAAATGTATAAATAGCTATTTTTCTCTTCTCATCTCTCTCTACCTGTATCCCTCTCTCTACCTCTCTTCATATATAACTTCTCTCTATTTATATCTTGTTATCTCACACGTATATCTACACTTACATCTATGTCCTTTATCTCTCTCTCTATACATCACATTCTATTTCATATATAACTTCTTCCCTCAAACGTCTCTCTAAACTTATATTTATGTCTTTCTCTATCTCTCTCTATGCATCACTTTCTATCTCTTTTTGCTCTTATTCTCTCCCTCTATATATTTATCTCTTTTACCTTTATCTCTCCCTCCTATTCCTATTTCTCCCTCTCTTGCTATTTCAAACATAATGTGAGCTTTTAGGTAATGGAGTCAATTATCTTCCTGATTTAAAGGTTTTATTTTAGTGTGTGTGGATCCCAATATCTTGATGCACATTTTATTTGAAGCTATCAATTCTCCATTAAGTCATTTGTGGATAAAAAAATAAAATTTCTTAATAACATAATAATTGACCTTGTGTAATACACAAATATATACAAATAATAAACCAATTTTTTTCTTAAATGACCTTCCATAACTTTTAGGCGTACCCTTTGCACAGCAAGATGCATGATTTCTCCCTCATAGCTAATACAGTCCGCCATTGTTCAAGGTATTGGCTAAATAGCAGACTAAAACGTAAAACATAATAAGAAAGTTGAAAAAAAGTTGAAAAAAAAACTAAGTGTCCCCCTTGGTAAGAAATACGTTTTAGTCTGCTGCATAGACGTACCTTCATTGTTCAATGCTCACCCCACATAAATCATGTTAGCTGTAAGCTCTATCTTAAGATTAGTGATAACATGCAGGGTTAGGGTTGAATCTCGATAAAACCGAGTTGATCCAGCCTGTCATATTTTTTGAACTTTTTCTGTACTTAATGGAACACAGTTCTGCAAAATAGGGTACACCCTAATTGATTATGTTCCGTCTAATCTGAATTTGAAATTTTATACCCCACCAAGTGTACCGTCAGTCGCCTTCAACAACAAAAGTGGAAAGTAGTACAATTTCTTTGACTATACCAATTCCAGTGAGAACTAGGATTGCATTTCCATAGAGCTAGGAGAGCATCCACACCGTCCAGTATGATAAGTTACAACCGACCAACTTTACAGTGAGTTGCCTGCAACAGCCAAAAGAGAAAATGACACATTTTTTAATGACTGACCCAATTCCAGTAAAATTACAGTGACACCGTCCAGTACAACAGATTTGTGACAGGACATCTGCGCAACTATAGCCAAGCATTCTCCTGCGTAATAAATATAATAATGCAAAAAATAACAACCACAATAAATCAAACATTCACCTTAGTAATAACTGTAATAATACAAAAGATAAAAACCACAATATATCCCTAACAATATAAATGTATGTCAATGTAGACAATTTACACGGTATACAAGATGATTTGATGATTGTGTGCTTATCTTTTGAGGAAATTTTTTTCACTCTGCATTATCTTATTTCAGTGTGCAATCGCTGGTGAATGAAAAATATTATCTTCTGTAAAGGAAAAATAGGACTGTGTGAAAAGGCCAGTTAACTTCTCTCTTTTATCCTCTTCTATCCGTATCCGACTCTGAAGTAGTATGAATTTGGCAGCTTCAGGTAAGAAGCCCATTAGCAATATTTTTGTCATAATTTTATTTTCAAATCATACATTGTTATTTCTTCTCAAGATCTGTTTCTGTTATTCAGTGATAGCGTAAATAGAATTTAATAGAAAATTTTGAATATTTGTGAGGTTATGGGTTAGTAGACTATATTATTTGTGTTTTTTATTTTTACACTGTTATTCAGTGATAGCCGCGTAAATAGAATTTAATAGAAAATTTTGAATATTTGTGAGGTTATGGGATAGTAGATTATATTATTTGTGTTTTTTAATTTGTAAAAACTGATCTTTTTCTATTCAATTGGATTATTAACTCTCTCATTTCTCAACTTTCTTCTTGTTTAACAAATATTCAAAGAACTTGCTATTGAATTATTTTTTTCCCTTTTATTATTCAAATCATGATTAAAGATGTGAGATTTCCACATTCTATAATCCATTTAGCTCAAGATTTCTGGAATAGATTGTATATAAGATTTTTTGGATCAATATTTCTGATCACACTCCATGATCCATCAGTAAGAAACAAGAGAGCTAAGAGGGGATGTGGCACACAGTCCAAGGTGGAGGGGTGAGAACCAAAAAAGAGAGAGCCAACAAAAACTAAGAATGAGAAGAAAAAGACTAAACAAAACAAAAAGAAGAACACCCAACATAACAAAAACAAGAAACAAAAATAACAAAATGTCAAAAAATAATAAACTAAAAAACAGTAAAAGTTCCCTTTTGTTTATTGTATTGTTTTTTGACATTTTGTTATTTTTATTTCTTGTTTTTGTTATGTTTGGTGTTCTTTTTGTTTTGTTTAGTGTTTTTCTTCTCATTTTTAGTCCTAATGGGTTTTCTCTCTTTTGGTTTGCTCACCTCTCCACCTTAGAGGGTGTGCCACATTCCCTCTCCTCTTCTATTTTTAGTTTGAGTCTAGTCTACAACTTGACATTTATGTCTCTTAGCTCCCCGGTATCTTGATGGATTATAGAGTGTGATTTGAAACATTGATCTGAAAAAACTTAGAGTACGTATCATGCAATCAAAGGTCAGGTATTTTTAATTCAAAATCTCATATCATTCCAAATATGTTCAAAAGTTGCTCATTCATTTGTTTGGTGGAATTCCATCATTAGTTAGAGGCTCTTATTGGCTTGTCATTGCAATGCATTGGAAGGCTAGGTATCACTATTAAATTACTTATTTCCTCATCCAAATGTCTTTTTTTTTACATATCATGCAATCAAAACTCAAGTATTTCAATTTCAAAATCTCCTACAAAAATTATCTTTCTTTCCTAAACCTGAATTCAATAGAAATGTCATATATTAATTAAAATCATATTGTAAAGACAAAAAAATAAATTGAAATTTAAGTATGAATTAAAACAATCAAACATTCTTTCTTCTTCCTTAACCCAAAGTTGTGGTCCTTCAAGTAATAATGGTACAAGAGAAAATAAATAAAGAATAATAAAAAAGGCATCTACCCAAACATCAAGATGTACTTTTGACTAATTTCAATTAATTAATTTTTATATAAAAACATCTTCATATAGTTAAACGTACACTGAATAATAGCAAAGAGATTGAAAACTTTGGCAAGCCATATTTGAGATCAAGTGGCTACTATATATGACTGTTTATATTGTCATTCATTCAAGTATTTATATCTAATCCATGCCCCAAAACATTTTTAAAAAAAACAACAACTACTTACCCTCTTTCCCACACTTTAATCTAATATAAGGCAAAATATAAAAAATAAAATCATTTTAAAAAGGTCCCTCAACAATTAGTAATAGGTCCAATGATAAAATAAAGAAAATCAAACTGACGAGATGGCCTGTACAGCAGATTAAGAACAAGTTATAAAGTTTAAATGTCTAACTTTTTATTCTGTACCTTCATTCTTGTAAATAATTTAACTACCTTGTTCAATGTATTAAAATTTTGATATTTTAAATTCCATTGATTACTTAATTGAAAATAAAAACATATGTATACATCTGAAATAAACAAAGTACAGTATGGCAACGTGTTTGTGTTAGCTTTTCACATGTCCCTCTAAGCAAATTGGTATCACCATTAAGATGCTCAGGTTGGTATTGCAAGTTGTTAGATGACTTACGATTTGCATTGATTGGGAAAGTCATAATTAAATCTAGCGGCTAATTGTTTTAGGACTGCTAATCTAGTCATAATTAAACTATACAAGATTTGCATGATATGTACCTGCAAAACTCTAATGTTGAACAGCTCAAAAAAAGCAGGAAGCAACGAAGACTTCAGAATGGAAGAGAAGAGAGAATTTGCTGGCCTTCTTCAACAGTCCCATTTTGCCTTTGGAGAATGTCAGCCAATGATTTACAGGGTTTTGTATCCTCTTTAGCTAGAAATTTCTCTTCGCTATTTTATTCTATTTGCATAATGGAAAAAGATGTCAGAATACAGAATACAAAATTGTTCTGTCTCTCTCATTTTCTCCATTTACCTAAATGTTATTTGTCCCTAATTGCTCTTATTCTGTCATCAGGGCCATCATTCACTTGGCTTTCATGTAGGGTGAAGCGGATTAATGTCTTATACAAGCTGAACAGAAATTTTCTTCTCAACACACAACAATTTAAAATTAGATGTCTAAACAAAAAACATGGCGGTAAGTTTTATGCCTGGCTTGTCAACAAACTCCTGATTGATGCTGAGAAGGCTCACCATATGATCTTGAATTGAACTTCAATAAAATATGGGTAAGTTATAGTTGAATACTGATGTATTTTAATTTTAAATTATTTTCTAAATCAAATTTCAAATGAAGTGATTGTTGGAATATTAATTCGATGTGGCTAAACTTTCTACAACATCTGTTCTTTATGATCTGTATATTCTGTGGTCAAAAACTACAAAAAAATTGTAAAAAAAATCATTGTATTTTACGAATTTAAAAAAAAAAGTTTGACCTTAATTTTTTTTTGGATCTTTGCTACATTTTATCTGAAACTTAGTAAGTGCCTATTAGTTCATCCAACCAGACTGCATTAATATGTCAGTTTTTAAGCAGAACTAAATATGGGTTATTGCTTGCCAAAGTTTTGTAATTGCTCTGTAAATACATTATTTTTAGAAGATTGAAATATATGAATTAAATAAACATATATTAGATTATATTGAAATTGTGAGTCAAGTTTCCCAAAACTATGCTGGCGGTAAAATTAGTTTCCCACATTTGCTGATGTTACGTATGCAAAAGTTGTTTAAGTTGGAGAGTTAGTTTTGAATTCAGAAATCCTCTATAAATAAGGAGTGAGTGGATGTATTCAAATCAACCAATCAATAATAAAATTTGTTTCGCTGTAGTATTATCTTCTCTGATTATTTTATTGTCTTCTAGACAAACACGCAGTAATGGCTAAATGACTATTGATGGTCTTTTTTTCTTCGGCTTTATCAAAATAAATGTATCTTCAGAACCATTTTCAAGAGTACTCTCTATTGCAATCTAATTTCCTTGGTGAATTAGGCCTTCTGGGATTAGAGTGTTGAAATTAGGGTTTCTACAAGAAGATTTGTGAGTTGGCTAATTTGAGCTCGTTCTTGCTTGAATTTACTAAATTTGCTATTCCCGAGTTTGAAATTGATGGCATATTCTGAATTGTGTTGAAATTTGAAATGCATTATCTAGAATTGCTATGAATTCTAAAACCCTAACCTTTTATGCAAACCATAAGTTTAAAAATATTGGGATAGTTTGTAACGAAGAAGGGACTTTAGGAGGATTCATTTATTCATTGCCGAGGATATGCCAAAAGGCTTGTAAATGTCTACCGCCCAAGAGGTGTAGATGACAAGCTAATTGGCTCTCTAGAAGGATACAGAGATGCAAAGCTACCAGTGTCTAGGTGGTTCTTATTAAAATAATGGTACAGGAAGAGATTGATACATTTTCCTCTATGAAATGGGTGGGTTTTAGACATGGGCAAAGTAATATTGCCCAATATTTTTATCAATGTTGACCTTGTCAGAGCCATAGCCAGAAGATATGATGCTAAAACATGGAGTGTTTTGGCTGGAGCCCCAATAGTTAGCTTTACAAAATCATTTATTTCTCATGTGTTTAGATTGAACAAGGCTGCAAACAAAGTGATTAAGTTTAATGCTGAAGCATACTATAGTATCATAAATTGTATCCTTCTATAATTTCACATTTATTTTGGGCTCATTTAAGTGGTTGTATCTCATTCCCCTAATTCATACATAATTGTGTTTAATTTATGATCATTTTTGAAATTTTAGTTTAGTCTTTTGTTCTGTGACCTTTGTTTTGAATAAAAATTCTAGAACTAGGGTGCATTGTGCCCTTGACCTCTTGAACTTTGGAACCTAGTGCCCTTGCCTAGCCATTTTGGCCCCAAATTTGAAAATATAAAAATCAACTCTATAAGTAACACGAAATTGCTCCCCAATGTCAACCTTCTTTAAAACTTAAATAAAAAAGGGTGTAAGTTGTGTATAAATTAAACTCCTCTCATTTGAATTCCTAAGAAATCAAAATACCATTCATATCAATACCATTTGAGCATTCAATCAAGCATCTTATAAAGGCAAAGACGAAAATGTTGAACTCAATCCAATGATCTACATTCACAAAGCTTGAGATATATACAATTTACCATGCAAGATCATTGTGAAACAATAGTATTATGAGACAAACTATTAGAGAAGTGGTGAGAAACAAAACAAATAAAAAAATAAGTAATGCAATGTAATAGAAAAACCAAGATGTCATGCTAGCATTCCCCCTTATTACATTAATCCTCAAATGTATTCCCAGAAACTGCTCAAATTTGATGATTAGTGGGGCAGTACTGGAGTTGAATGTGTTGGTCCATGACCTGCTCTTGAATATAATGGAACTCAACTTTAATGTGATTTGTTCTATTTTGGAAAACTAGATTCTTGACAAGCTTCAAGACCCCCTGATTATCACAATAGAGAATTAGTGGTTGTTTCTCATAAATGTCTATATTGGCTAGATGCGACATAACCAAATTGCTTTGCACACAGCTCCTCATACAACATAATATTCAGCCTCAGTGGATGAGAGAGAAACAATAGCTTTCTTCTTACTAATCTACGAAATAGGACCAGATCCAAGATGAAATATATAATCTGAAGTTGATTTACTATCATCAATAGATCTAGCATAGTTTGAGTCAGCAAATGCTTGCAAGAAGAACAAAGTGTTCTTATATTCTAGACCATATTCAAGTGTACCTTAGACATCTTGTAGAACATGCTTAGCTATAATTGAATGACATTTTTGGGCTCTTGCATAAACCTTGACAAATAGTTAACATAAAAGCATAAATCTAGCTTGGTACAAGTCAAGTAAATGAGGCTCCCAATAAGATTCCTATTGAGAGTCACATCAACTTGAGGTGAATCATGGAAGTGAGAGAGTTATAGACCTTTCTCCATTAGAGTGCACATAGGTTTAGATTCAATCATTTCAAACTTTTCTAGGAGTGTCTTGGCATATTTTAGATGAGAGATAAAAATGTGATGCTCCTTCTGTCATATCTCCAAGCCAAGAAAATAATTAATTAGCCCCAAATATGTCATATCGAAGGATTTTTTTAGATCATTTGGGATAGTATCAATGAAACTATCAAAACTCTAAGTGATTACACGATCAAACATGGATTTCATGCTTGATTAGTGCTAAGTGTTTGATTCATTCTCATGAGATATGGATTCTTGTGAATTGCTACTCACGAAACATGGATCAATGAGTTTGACTCAAAAACTACATAGTTGAATCCTAGTAGTAATATCACAATTTGACTTGCTATGGAAAATATCTCCTACTTATTAGTTGTGATGATGCAATACAAAAGGACTTCCCTCTTTCCTGCAACTTCACTCAAAACTTAGAACACAATTTATTTACATAGACTCCGTGAACAAATTAAAATTCTCAACTAGTGATTACAATATTAACAAAAATAAATGTTCATGAATTCTCAAAGCAAAAAAAATTATAATCATTTACGAAATTGGCCTTCTCATTGGCCTCACGTGCTCAATATCACACATGGAAACACACTTTGTTGCTCAATTCGTAGTCTCACCCCTATGTATGCTTCTACACAACTCTTCATATTTGTTTTGTTTTTCTCCTCACACATTTTAATATATTCTCTTTCATTTCTACATGCAGCCAATACAAACACACCCTCATTTTGGTTGCTTCTTCCATTGTTCTCAAATCACCACATTGTTCTCTACATTTCCTTCATTTATTGCCTTAAGAATTCTACCATCGTTGATTCATATTTTACTGACACCTTTACAAATTCATATCCTTTCTCCTTTTATTGTTAGCACTCCATGTTTCCAATTTTTTTCACATTTATCTATTTTGTTTTAATTTGATTTATTCATATGTGATGTCTTTTTAATCTGCGATTCGATTAGCCTACTTATGCCTTTAATTGAATCGTGTTAATAGTTTCTTTGAAGTCTTAATATTTCAAAATCCTTTTCAACAAATATTGTGATGAACCCGGTAATCATATTTGCAAACATAAATGACAAGTCATTTTCTTGGAAGTCAAAAGTCTTATTAATTGATGATCTTAAGGGGTTTCATAACAAATGGTTCATTAGGCACAACGCTTTCTGAAGGCTTTGCAAATGGGGTTGGTAGCAAAGTGGGCTTAACCTTGGAGGAAACTCAATGGTTAAGTGCACTTGAGCTAGAGTAGTACTGGGATGGGTGACCTCTTGGGAAGTCTGGGTGCTTCACCTCTGTGAGCATCACCAAGATGTAATGAGTGTTAAGTGTTTTTTTCATTGTTATGAGAGATGGGTTCTTGCGAACCAATACACATGAAACAGGGGTCAATGAGTTTGACTCAAAAACTACATAGTTGAATCTTGATAGCAATATCACAATTGGACTTGTGAAAAATATCTCCAACTTATCTGTTGACTAACTTAACTGGTTTCATAATGAATGGTTTATAAGGCACAACACTTGCTGAAGGTTTTGCAAAAGAGGTTTCAAGAAAAGTTGGATTAAGATTGGAGGAAACTCTGTGGTTAAGCACGCTTGACCTAAATCAATACTGAGATGGATGACCTCCCAAGAAGTCTTGGTGTTTCAGCTTTGTAAAAATTCACCTAGATGCAATGAGTGCTAAGTTATTTTTTCATTCTCATGAGATATGCATTCTTGTGAACCACTACTCATGAAACATGGGTCAATGAGTTTGACTAAAAAAGTACACAATTAATCCTGATAACAATATCACAACTTTAGGCTTGTCAATCAAATATTTATATTACTCAATTATTTAGCCAAGATGAATGTAAAATAAATATATTTATTTTCTTAATTTGATTATAGATGGAAGGTTAAAGGCTAACTCCTAATTAAATAAATAAATAAATATAACTCATCCAATTCATTAGCGTTGAGATGATGTGAATGTAATTAAATAAACTTTAATACAATATCGTGACAAAATTGATAGGATGTGACCAATTTTAAGTGTTTGTACATGTTACAATTTACTACTTGATTTTAAGATCATTTATTTAAGGAGAATCAAGTCTCTAAATGACACTCCAATAATTAGGTATTAATTGACAATTCGATTATATCTCTATCTTTTAATCTTTCTTTAAAAGATTGTCTTAAAGTTTATCATATTATGAGGGTTTCTTATGGAGCTATAAGTAATATAATCCTTGTTTATATTTCCATAATTTTTCCACAAATGTTTTTCTCTTCTCTATATTTTCATATATTTTACACAAATATTTTTCTCTCAACCGCTATATTTTCATATTTTTTACACAATTTTTTTGCTTTAGAGGTATATTCATGGAGATGGGGTACCAAAAATATGCCAATTTTTTTTAATCCTCCAAAATAAATAGGGCATACACCCTATAGGAAACACATGCTATAGGGCACACGCTCTATGACTTCGATTACCTGAGCCTAAGACTTGAGAAATTGAATCCATAGGGTGTGTGCCCTATATAAAGTTCCTAAATAAATAAAAACATGTAAAAAAACCTTCTAAATAGGAAATTAAAATCCTATGACCCCTTAGGACACCTTAGGACCCTTTACCATATATATTAGGTGTCGTAAAGGGTCCTATGGGGTCATAAGGGGTTCTAGGACATGTTAATTTATCCTATTGTTACTCAACTAATGGAGATGATGTTCAAGACTGAGATCAGAGGTATACACGATTGTAGAAAGGATTAGAACAGTTGTTATTTTGTCATTGATGTCAAGAAATTGATTTCTGGTTCATATTGAATTGTCATATCTTTCGGAGTTGATTTAATTGGGAAAGTTAATAAAGATCAGACAATGATAAGGTACTATTGAGATAATTGTTTTCTACTTTATCAAGTCGGTAAAGTAGATTGGGCAAGTTGGTAAGGCTAAATAGTTAAGTTACCAAGAAGAAATAAGTTTTTTGGTAAAGGGTTGTGTAAGTCGGTCAAGACACCAAGACATTGAGGCACTGAGAAGTGCCTGTTAGTCACCGAGCCAAGAGTTAGTGTCCAAGCGGAACAATTATTAGAAACAAGGATAAGAATGCATTTAATGGTGAGCCACAATGATCTGGAAGATTCCAACGATGAAGAAGAGGTTAGTTACAAGATTTATGCAAGGGAAAATTCAAGGTAAAGATCTATGGTATAGATTATGCGGCAAAACTGAAGGTTTTACTTCCTAGAAAAGCGCAAGTTCCAAGGTGATACTGAAGCTGTTCACCGAGTATCACATTCACTTAATTAGTTCAAAAAGTTGATATAACGGCTGAGAGTGATTTAAGGAAAACCTAATCAAGGAGATTTAGAGGCAAAAGCAGAGTCTATTGAAAGGATGAATTAAAATAACACAAGGGATGACAAGTTGAAGTGTTGAAGTGCTACCAAGTGAAGTAGTGACGAGCAAAGAGGTGTAAATCTGAGTCTAAAGCAGAGATTGATGAAGTGTTAAAATTTCATTAGTCAGAGAGCGCATAAGGGATCTGATCAAGAAATAGGTAGTTGCAGTTTACCAAATCATTTTATACATTATTGCTTATTTTCATTTGTAATAGAGAAATCTCTTAACCTTGTGGAGTTAACAGTCTTATTGTAAAATCCTTGAGAAAGGTGAAATTCTAAAAGAGCGTTCAAATCCCTCTAGCTAGGCACATAGTGTGTGCAGGATATAGAGCATACATTTTATAGCACGCATGCACTATGGCTTGGATTTCCCAAGCCTCGGGATTGGGCAAGTCAAACCATAGCGCATGCATGCTATAGTGTTCACACGCTATTAGGTTTTAAATAAAGTTTGGACATCCACAAAAGTGGCTCATTTTACTCCTTCAAACCCTCATCTCAGCAAAGAGACCAGCTCTAGAGCACATACGCATTACATTTTAGGTGTTTTCTTCATCAAATCGAAGCAAAAAATGGCTCCAAGACGTCATCAAGAAGGGAGCTAGGGTTCCCTTAGGGTTTTCTTCTTCTTATTTTAATATTTATTTATTCTTTTTTAAAGCAGGGAGCTAGGGTTCCAAAATCCTATCTATGCATACAAGGAGGTGGAGAAGATGTGGTTTGGCCACACTAAGTTTAACATAGAGGCGGAGGAGGAGGACTGGGCGTTGCGATTTTTGCTCACCGCGGAGGAGGCGACAAAGTTTAGGGTTATCGCAGAGGGGCAAGAATGGGTGTTAGGCATGGGAGAAGGAGGGGAGGGCAGTGGGGCACCAGTCCCACCACATGACATACCCATTGTGCTCTCCATAGTGGGCACCACACCAGGGGCTCCACTATAGAGTTCACAGTGGATACCACACGCCAAGCCGCGCGGCTCCACTGTGGCCTCCACAGTGGGCGCTGCCCTTGTAGAGCCACTTGGATGGGGTGGGGTTTTTGGTCGCCTCACCCAGCTGAGCCTCAAACTTGCATTCTTTTTTTTG
>MU227301.1:451090-464445 GCA_018584345.1 Thuja plicata
TAAATACTTAGTTTACTTTATTATGTAAAAATTTCCCTCTTCTATCTTTTGTTTTAAAAATAGTTTTTTGCAAAATATAAATAATGGCCTTGTTATATATTTATGATATTCCTATGAGAAAAACATTTAATTCAGTTTCTTAATAATTTTTTTTTACAAATTTCCTCTCATGGAAATTGTATATGTATACTTATGATTATATTTATTTAAAGGTCTCTCTCTTTTCTCTTGATATACCAACTATCTTTTTCTTTATATAAATGTATAATGGTAGTATATATATAATATTATATATTTTTATCATTTTATATGAATATATGATAACACTACTTACTTTTTTAAAAAATACTATTAATGATGTATGTCCATGATTGTATAAATTTAAAAGCAACCATAATATATAAATGTATAAATATAATGAACAAAATATCTACAAAAGCATTTAATCCATTCTTCTTTACAAAAACACCAACTTAACCATATCTTTATGAACATATCTCTTTCTTAAACCTTACTATAGTATCAATATAACCTTTTGAAGATAATTTATTTAACATCAATAATAACAAGAATAGATTTAAAATACTTATCTTTTGTTTCATTCATAGGAAAAATATTGAGTGATACTTTTTACAACAAGCCTGTATTTCAAAAATTACAGGAGTTACAACGATTTCAAAACTACGGAATACAACGAAAGAACATCTTTAACAGAGAGATGTTTTGAGGCAGATTCTAGAAACCAAGTTATCAAGTCTTCAAAACTAACTTTCTAGGAGCTTCCTCAGAACCTGCAATAAGATCAAGGTTGACCATGGAGGCTCACCTCCTAACCAAGGCTTTTTCAAGGCCACCCCCGAGCTTGGGAATCCAAAACTGAATAGGGAACAAATAGGAAAACAAAAACTTGCACAAACAATAAACTCAACAGAAAACTACCTCCCATGGCTTAACAAAAGGAAGGTCTCCAAAATGGGGTGATAGTGGACTAGCTCAGGAAGAGAAGCCAAAGCACAAAATATTAAAATCAAGCCACACATGGACTTGAAACAAACCAACTTTCTCAAGATACAAAAGGCATAGCCTCCAACCATCAAAACTTCTCCTTATGACCCCCTGGTGCCCTCAGGCTTGCTTGGGATCATGGGGACAAAAACATCCATGTCTTTCCCTCTACACATGGGATACTCTACACTACCTGGTGTCTCAACATATCACCCCTTCAAGGTTACTATGCCCTCCCTAGGGTGAGTGTGCCTTGAAGACTCCCAAACAAGTATAAGCACGAAATAAAACACAACATATGCATACACAAAATAAATATTACATGGAGTATCCAAATTACATACAACACTCCATTAATGGAGCTCGAAGCTATTTACATGCATAAACAATAACAATTATTATTTACACTAAGAGGCCAACCTAAATCCGGATGGTGGCTTGTGAAGAGATTTTCCTTCCAATCCTCTTCCTTGTCCAAAATTATCCTTCTAAACTGAACTTGTCTCTAATGGTAGAGAATGGGTGAACAACTCAAGATCTCACTAAACTCTTACCTATAAAGGCCTTCTCCCTAAAATATCAGGAAAAAATTGAGGAAGAGACCCTAACCCATCCCATCTTCCACTTGCATCTCTTCTCCATAAATGGAGTTAAATGCATACAAGGAAAGACGGGATGGCTTAACCAAAGTTTTCCAACTCTCCAAACTCGCCACTCTTAAAAATGGAGACTTTAGGGATGACATAAATGTGTTTTAAGGCTCTTAATGGGCTTAAAATGACCCCTAACCACTAAGATACCAAGTGGAGTAGCTAGTTTTGACCCTAGTTACCCTCTTGGAGCCCAAAAGACCATCCTAAACTCTACCCAAAGTTAACTCACGAATTCCAAGTCAATTTGACCCATCTAGAAGTATCCTAACTCAAGGTAAGCTTGGATACTACACTAGGTAACCCCGTTGGTTAGAGTTAAGCCTACACTTAGTCACATCTCTACTAGTCATGCTAACATATAGAGTGCACATATGTCAAGTGACACAACAATATTACATAAGCATGACTTGTTTACACATTTACTAAATTAAATTAAATATAATCACGCTTCACACTTTTACAAATAAAAACACAATACAATGAGGTCCATGTCTCTTTTTATAGACAAGATCTTAGCATCACAATGATAACATAAGTTCATTATTGAATCCCCGTTTAGTACCATTTTCATTGTTCCTGCACACTCATTGCACACATCAGTTGGTCCAATAAAACATAATATAAAACATAACATAATCTATCATACACTATCATTTTGCATTGAACAATAACTCTTTTAAAATGTAAACAATATATGCATTTAATTAAATAAGCATATATGATTTCCCAAACCAATTTAACTCATGATAACATCTTTATACTAATTTAATGTAGTACATCATCAAACTTAAACCATAAACTAAAATCTATATCTCTAATATAAAGTATCACATAGGTTCCCTAATTACATAATCAGGTGTTGCATACAAGTAAAGGATTCAACAAATCCATAAAGTAATACATGTGTCCCAAAAGTCCAACTATAACAAAATTAGTATCAACTATAGAAAAGAAATGCAATGCTAATCTATGACGGGCTGGGGTAGGCCTCACACCCTAATCCATATACTCTGTTCATCACTCACCCAAGAACCTTTATGAGGTTTATCATGAGGAAACTTCTATAAATTCAACTTGTTAACCATCTCATATGAAACTTGTTTTTATCAAATGATCCCGATTCTATTATCATCTTACACACCTTACCTTAGCTTAGCCAATGAGTTCTAAAGATGGGTACCTCTGATTCTCCTTACGGGTGTATAGTTTCTCCATTTCTCACCATGAGAAAGTCACCTTCAGTATAAGGCCCTACCTCAATACTTTCACCTTTCTCCTTGTTGTATTCCTCCCCTTGTGTTAAAGTCACTCTTTTATCAGACTTCCTGACATCTTTCTCTTGACATTTGTAGAAAGGATGCCCTTCCTCTCCATGGTTACAACACTTTCCATTGAAGGTACTAGTTCTTCTACCTTCACCAAATCTCCCACCACTTCTTTTTCCATTCTGCTGATCAAACATAGGCTCCTTGCCCTTTTTTCTATTTCTTTTCTCTTGTCCTTAATTGGGTTTTTTCCTCTACCCCTATTTGAATGGCCTCTTCCACCTCCTTGTCTTTCTTATCTTCTCTTCAATTTGTCCTCGGCTTTGATGGACAACTTATAACATTATTCCATAGTGCTAGGTGTACTAAGACTAAGTTCATCTTGTATATTGAACCTTAGCCTACCTAGGAATCTTTCCACTTTCCCCTCCTCATCTTCATCATGGGTAACCCTGACATCAAGTTTGTGAAACTCCTCGGTGTACTTTTGGACATCCATGTCCTTTCGCCTCAAACTTTGCATATTCCTATATAAATGTACCTTGTATTCTTTAGGAAGGAATTTCTCCTTCATTTTGTCCATCATCCTTGGCCATGAAGTAATTCTAGTCACTCCCTTCTTCCATCTATCTTCTTGCAAATAGTCCCACCAAATAAATTCATGCCCCTTCAATCTAGACTTTGCAATATTCACCTTTTGACCATCTTCAACATCTTCACAATCAAAGAAATTTTCAACTGCACTAAACCAATCAATTAGTTCCTCATTATTCATATATCTATCATACATTGGAATATCAAACATACCTTTGTAATCTGGTGCAAGGGCACCCACCTCTGATCAAGACAGTGAAGGGTGATGATGAGACATAGTATATATCCTCTTCTTTTCTTTTAAATTTCATTTTGAAAAGGTTTATAATAAGATTCCCCATTTGTAAAACTCTATATCATGAATTGGTGGACTATAAGCCATCATGACCATATGATCCAAGGAGATATACGATCCTAAGATTTACTTGATTGTTTAGGGGGGGCTAAATATTTTACAAAAATTGATCTCAAAAATGGATACCATCAGATTAAGATAAGGCTAGGGGATGAATAGAAGATGAGCTTTAAAACAAATGAGGGATTATATGAGTGGAAGTCATGCAATTTTTCTTGTACAATGCCCCTAGTACATTCATGAGGCTCATGAATGAAGTCTTGAGGGAATTTATAGGGAAATTTGTGATTGTATACGTAGATGATATACTAATATTTAGCAGATAAAAGGAGGAGCACCTGAAACATTTGGACATGGTTCTGAAGAAGCTTCATAACGAGGGGTTGATGATCAATATTGAAAAGTGTACATTCATGCAAGAAGAGATAATCTACTTGGGTTTTGTGATCTCACATGTTGAGTTGAAGATAGATCAGGAGAAGGTAAGTGTTATTCTTTCTTGGCCTCCTCCTAGGACTATGGGAGATGTCAGAAGTTTCGATGGGTTTTCTACATTCTATAGAAAATTTATAAAAGGATTCAGAAGTTTCCATGGGTTTTCTACATTCTATAGAAAATTTATAAAAGGATTCAGTCACATTTGTGCCCCAATGCTTGAGACCATAAAAGGAGGATAGAAATGTAATTTTTTTGGACAAATTAAATAGATGAGTCCTTTGAGACTTTGAAGAAAAATGTGGCTCAACAACTAGTCCTTTCTCTACCACAATTTAACAATATTTTCCAAGTGGAGTGTGATGCATGTCACCTGGCTATAGGAGCTGTTCTCAGTCAGGAAGGTAAGCCCGTAGAATTTTTTAGTGAAAATTTAGATGAAGCAAAAATAAATTACTCCTCATATGATCTAGAGATGTATGATCTTGTTTAGTCTTTGAAAAAGTGGAGGCACTACTTGATGCCAAAGGAATTTATTGTATTTATTGATAACAAAGCACTAAGTTTCATAAATAGTCAAGAAAAACTTAACCATAGGCATATGAAGTGGGTGGAGACATCGCAGTCCTACACCTTTGCTCTAAAACACAAGAAGAGAGTAAATAACAAGGTGGCTGATGCCTTGAGTAGAAGGATGTTAACCATAAAAAAAATCAAGTTAGGAGTGTAGGGATTGAATCTCTGAAAAAAAAATGTACAAGTCTGATGAGGATTTTGGTGAGATCTATCAAGTATGCACTTATTTTGATGACAAGTATGATATTGATTTTTCTGAATATTTGATACAGGATGGGTTTCTCTAAGGGGGGTAGTTATGTATCCCCAAGTTCTCCATGAGGGAGAACATAATCAAGGAAAAACATTGTGGAGCCATGGTAGCACATTTTGGTCTTGACAAGAACCTAGAGTTGGTAAAAAGAAATTAATTTTAGCCCAAGGTGCAAGTGGACATCAGGAAGTTTGTAGAGACATGTGTTATTTGTCAAAAGGCAAAGGGGATATCTACAAATGCAGGACTCTACTAACCCCTCTCCATTCCATCAAGACTATGAGAGAGTATCAGTATGGACTTTGTATTAGGATTATCTAGAACCAAGAAAGGGTATGATAGTGTTTATGTGGTAGTTGATAGATTCAGTAAAAAAGATCATTTATCACCATGTAAAATTACCTATGATGATTCTTATGTTGTTGATTTCTTTTTCAAGGAAATTGTAGGATCCATGGGTTTCCTTTGAATATAGTGTCAGATAGGGATGTCAAGTTCATAGGGCACTTTTGGAGAACATTGTGGAGGAAATTTGGTACCAACTTGGCTTTCTCATCTGCATACCATCCACAAACAAATGGTCAAACAAAAGTGGTCAACAAATCCTTAGGGAATTTGTAGAGATGTCTCACTAGACAACATGGAGAAAAGTGGGGTATAGTGTTGCCACAAGAAGAATATTCATACAATGATACAGTAAATAGGATCACTGGTCATTCAACATTTAAAATAGTATATGGTCTACACCCAAGAGGTGTCATGGAGTTGAGAGAATTAAATTAGGGAGAGCCAATAAATGTTGAGGGTGAAGCATTTCCCATTTTCATAAAGTAGGTACAAGAACAAGTGAAAGCTTAATTACAATAATCTGCTAACAAATAGAAGCAGTATGCTGACAAAAGAAGAATGAATGTTCAGTATACTGTGGGAGGTATCGTATGGGTGAACTTGAAGAAAGAAAGGCTCCCAAAGGGAAAATACACAAATCTCATGCAGAGGAAGATAATACCTTGTCAGATCCATGAGAAGAGTGGGAAGAATGCATAAAAACTACAAATCCCTCCCGATCTTAGTTTATCCCCTATATTTAATGTTTGTGATCTAAGTCTTTTCAAGAATGATGTAAATGTAGATGACAATCCTTCTATACAAGAAGCTCTTGATGCTGATGATATTCTAAAGCATGATCCACCAATCATAGACAATATTATGGACACTAGGATAGCAAAGAACACAAGGAATGGAGAGTAAAAGGAGTATTTTGTTCACTGGAAAGACAAACCTAATTTTGAGGCAGCATGGATGTTTGAACAACAAATTCTGAACCATGGTGCAAACTTAAATCAATTCATCTCAAGTGGGCTTGAGATCTCTTCTCCAGGGGAGTATGGTGTAGGGAAACCACCTATGATCAGGATAGTGAAGGGTGATGATGAGACATTGGAGATGTCCTCTTATTTTATTTTAAATTTCATTTTGAAAAGGTTTATAATAAGATTCCCCATTTGTGGAGCTCTATGTCATGAATTAGTGCATTGTAAGCCATCATGAACATAGAGAAAATGGGGCTATAGGATTGAGTCCTTTGGGATTTTAGGTCTTCTAGTCCATTCATGTTCATTTTTTCAATAATTTAAATCCACTCCTATGTCAAAGGGGGTCAAGTTGTTTAGGTATTGCAACTTTTCTTGCAATTGTGTAAAAGTTGTCAAAAATGCAATTTTGCATTTTGACAATATTTTCTTGCAAAAGTGCAACTTCCTCTCCAACAACTCTAAATTCAAAAATATGGTTATGAAAAAGTGGGGGGAAGCATATAAACTTGAAATCAACCATTTCCAATAGTTTCAGAAATACTATACGGAATTTTGAATGTGTTATGCAAATAACTGAGTTAAATTTCCTGCAATTTTGTGAGTTTTGAATGTGTACGAATGCATATTGATCTCTGATGGATTTGGGAAGTTTATGAAATTGGTTTTCTTCATTTTGTATGAGTGTGGAGTTTTGAAGCAAATCCAAACCAAGATTTATGTAAATTTCATATTCCCTGGACTGTGTTTCTAAGAGAAACCCTCCGAGATCAGGGTTTGGCCCAAAAATGACTCTAACTTGCAATTTCACCATCAAAATTTTATGTGGCTTCGTGTAATGAATTAGGGAAAATTTATTTTATGATTCTAGAATCTAGGGTTGTAGAAGTGCATGGATCATTACAAAATTTGATGACCTAAGTAGACATCCTCATGTGGCTACCTTGTTGTTTAGGAAGACATTGAAGAATTGAGAGTTGGATGATGAACTAGAGGACCTCCCTTTGGATTTAGTCTTGTTATGGATGTATATTGAAGCATCGGTCTTTGGATTGGAGGAGTAGATAGGGGAGAAGGTGGTCCCTTTGTAAACCAAGGCCTAATAGCCCTATTAGGTCTCTGGTCTCTAGCTTGTTTGAGACCCTGCCTTAGAATATCATAAGAAAAAGCATATAACTAGGGCTTCATCAAACCCAAAACAAAACTCACTTTTAGATCCAAATCTTGGATCCTACACCATGTACTTGGCATGTAAAAACAACATTCATCATAAAAACATACCCTCATGAAGTCTAATCCTTGGCTGCTATAGTCATGGCACACATTTCTTGCACCCACAACCCTGCAACTTCATATCAGTTTGGTGATCACCCTGCAAAACCAAATTAATCTTGCATATTTAATGTTAGAAACATATTATACAACCCCTGGATCAATCCCCATGCCATAGAGACTAGAAAAGTGGATGGATCCTTTATGTCATTCCTCTAATCGAAAGGGAAAAAAATACTGTTACAAGAAAATCATCTAAATGGGTCCAAAATTATTAAGAAATGAGATTAAAACTCTTCAATGTGAGTTCCTTGATTAGTACAAAGGTTCCACAGTGTTACAATTCAAATATCATTGAAAAAGACATAAAGAAATGTTAGAAACTTATGTTTTATTGCTTCAATCATGTCACAGTCCATACAATTTATATTCTCCCTGTACTATCCTCCAATCCTCACACCTTGACCAGGCTATGTAGGATTTATTACAACTTCCCAAACTGATTCCAATCAGTTGGAACTCATTAAACTTCAAAGCAAACAAAAAACATGTTTTCCTCCTAATTGGCACTAGCTCTTAGGATTTGAATATTTGAATTTGAAACTATATTTAAATAAACTCCTACAGACCTATAACTATGGTAATGGTCATTTTGTGACCTTATTACATCCTTAAACACCTTAGACCCTTAATTGACTCCACTTGGCATCACGTTTCCATATTACATGAATTTGGTCCTAGGGTCCTTATCGAGACCCTTAGGACATTGAAGTGTTACATTTGATTTAACATTACGAAATGTCATTATTGGCTTCAAGACAATACAATTGACTTCTTACGATGTTCTTCCATGTTCCAAGGTGCCTTGAGTCTTCAAGTGTCCATATGCTTGTCTAGGTGCTCCTGCACCACAGTTGTACCAAAGAATTGGAAAGATGTCACCTAGAAGGATATAATAAATGATGGAGGATTTCTGAAATGAGATAAGGACTGACATCCAAAATGCCTTGAATGGATAAAAATGAATCCTAAGACTGAAGAGGAATATGAGGATTTTTTTTAAGATCATGAGACGATACATGTTGAGATCCTTGCAGACGAAGAAAGGTTATTGAGAGCTATTACACAAGTACGTAAAATTTCTAGGATGAAATTTTTTTCTTTCTCTAGTTCATTACATCCTGAAGATTTGATAGATTGGATTGGTGAAATACAAGATTACTTTGAGCTTGAAGATATGAGATATCCATAGAGAGTTAGGTTAGCGCATACTAAGTTGAAGGATCATGTTGCCTTACTATGAAAATAATTGCAGAAAGGTAGAGAGGAACATGGTGAAATGAAAATCAGTAGATGGAGGGTAATAGTTGCTATATTGAAAGCTAAATTCATTACTGAGGATTATGAATTGGAATTGTTCAACAAAGTTACAGAACTTGAGGCAGAAGGACATGAGTTTGAAGGATTACACTGAAGAGTTCTACAAAATGACAATGAGATATGGGCACCAAGAGGTATCTAAGGAGAAGGTGGCTAGGTATGTTAATGGCTTGAGATTTAATATCTAGGATGAGCTGAGTATGTTAAATATTTCTATAGTTGAGGATGCTTATCACTATGCATTAAAGGAAAAAGATAAGTTAAGAAGGAGATAGAGTAACCCTAAAGGGAAGGAGAAGCAAGTGGATAGAAATGGAAAGGAAAAGAAGATCATTAAGGTAGAACCTGATTAGAGGATACAACGAAGAGGGAATGGTATCAAGGAATTTAAAGGTACTTGTTTCAAACGTGGTGGTATAGGACATAGAGATTTTCAATGTTTTGAAAGATCTAGAAAAAGTTTGGGTAAAAAGAATCTTGTGGCACATGAGGAGAAGGTTACTAATACACTTGTAGAAAGTATGGAAGAACCTAAAATGGGAGAATCTCTCATGCTTAGGAGAATCATGTTGAGTGAGAAAGAAGATGAACTTCTACATAAGGAATTTTTTCACGACTGTTTTCATATTAGGAGGTAAATGTTGTAAGGTTATTATGGACTGTGGTAGTAAAGATAATTTGGTATCATAAGAGATGGTGCAAAAGCTTGGATTGAAGAGATCTAAACATACTTTTCCATATGGGATAAGTTGGTTTCAAGAAGATCACATAGTGGAGGTGAAATAACAATGTTTGGTGAATTTCAACATTGGACCTTACAGAGATGAGGTATTGTGTGATGTGGTATCTAGGAGTGCTTGTCATGTTTTATTGGGCAGACCTTTGCAATATGATAAGGGAGCTATTCATGATTGCAGAAGTAACATTTTCACAATGGAGAAGGATGGAAATAAACACCTTGGTTCCCTTGAAGGAGGCAAAGGGGAGAAGTGGCAGGAATTTGAGCATGGTGAAGAATTACTATTCTGAGAATCAAAATCTTGAGATTATACTAAAGAAGGATTTGAAAAGTGACAAAGGGAAAATTGAGCAGCAGACGACTTTGATGGGATATTACAGAAAAAGAAAATCAATTGTGAAGAGGAAAGGAAATGGTGGTACTGATAAGATAAGTTTAGAGTTGATTAAGAGCGTGGATCTAGCAGAAGATGGAGCATAAGTGTAGAGATGGACCATTATAGATAAAGAGGATATTTGGGTTAAGAATAAGCATGGGATTTATGTCTCGCATATTGTCAAATGCTCAGAAGTTTATCTTATGCAACAATTTCTTCTCACCACGGGTGTCTGATGTAGGAGTATCCTTGGATCGTTGGCAATCTTGCATTGCCCAAAAATATTTCTCTTTCAATTTGTTCTTAGTTAGCAGTTCAGTGTTTCTGGTAGCGTTCCTTGGTTTTGGATCAATTGTTGTTGTGAACCTTAGGATTTATTCTAGACATCATGTTATACGTATGTCTAGGTTCACACCTGATTTGGATACTTCATTGTGGAGATATAAAAGATTCATGGTTAGTTTTGTATGTTCTTCGTGTTCTAACAGTCTGTTGGAGTTTTCTGATCCTATGAAGCATTTCCCGGTCGGTGAAGCTTGGTGACTCATATTTTGATGGTCCTAGATCTTTGGTTGATGTCTCTCTTGGACCGCGCATCATTTCCACATCTTGGCATTGAGATCTTTTGATTTGGGCCTTGACCTATATTTACACACATTATGTTTTCTTAGTTTTGGAAAATGTAATTGATCTAGTTGACATATGTGTTGCGAAGTCTCTATATATTGAGGCATTTGATCTTTGTTTAGGAGGTAGTAGTGGTAGTTCTCAGGAGTAACCTTTTGGAAGGTTAGCATTAGGGTTTAGATCTAGAATTTTGTTGTAATCAGGCATGTATGTTAAAAGTTTGTAATTTGCATGTTGCATGTCAATTTGATATAAAAATCTAATTTTTGATAATGTGAAGATTTGTTATAGAGCGTGTTGATGGTCTATTCTTGTTTTTTAGTCAGTTGTTTCCGTTGTGTTGACTCTTGTTGCATGGTTGGACCATCTCCATTGGGGAACCTCCAGCCATGACTACGTCACTACATTAATTTATCAAAATCCTTATATTTTGAGCATTTCAAAGTGCCTCCCATCATTTTCTTCTTTTTACAGTAACAAGCAGAAAATAACAAGTTGTAGAATGAGTAGACCCAAAAAGCAATCTTTCAATTAAAATAGAAATAACTAATTTGCACTTAAGGGTGGAATGAAAATTAAATTCAACTAGAAAGTTCCATATTCAATAAATGAAATGACACTGCAATAATTGCCCACTTTCAATGATCAATTTGCAAAACATCACAACTATCACAAATCAACTTACAACTAATGGCAACGATAGCAAAATCATAAATCAACCATATCAAACAATAATTAATATGAAACCCCAATTCCAAACAATATGTCTTCTTGACCATTTAACCTTGTTTTAAACAATTGTTTAAAAATTAACCATATTAGGTGGGGTCTTTAATGGAACTAGAAAAAAATAATTAATAAAAAAATCTTTATTATTTTCATTAATTTTATAAACATGTTTTGCTTTCTTTTGGTACAACCTTTCATGAACTTTCATTGTTTTATTGAAAAATAATAAATTAAATGATATTAATGAACCAACAATAAGCTTATTTAATGTAATTTTTATCTTATGACTATTATAATTCATCATTGTTCAATATTCATGCCACCTAAATCAAGAACTATCTACCCAGACATCTAAAGAATGTACAATAAGAATTTTTTTTATATTTAATAATTAAATTAAAAATAATAATATAACTATATTTTACTTTTAACATTTTTTTAAATTAATTATTATATGTGAAAATTTGTATTGTGACACCTCATGAATAAACCATATGGATTATGTTAGGTGTAATCTCAATCTAAAAATTGATGCACTTAATGTAACCCAAAAGTAACATGTTGGATTTGGTTTGAATCTAGATAAGAACGAGTTGCTCCAGTCATGTTTTTAACTTTTTCTGTAGGTAATGCAACACATGTATGCAAAATAGGGTACAATTCAAGTGAAAACCTGGAATGCATTACATAGAGCTAGGAGAGCATCTAAATCGTCCGTACAATGTAATTGTGAAAGAAGCATTATCCTGCGTAATAAATATAATAATATAAAATTTAACCAACATTGTCTATGCCTAACAATGTAAAATGTATATCCGTAAAACCCGATATACATGTTGACAGGGTGTATAAAGGATGATTTTAGGGTTGGCGGATTCTCTGTTTCAAGTTATATTATATTTTTCATTCTAAAAGAAGTTAGAATTTTCTGTAAGCGCAAAGTGGGACTGTATGAAAAGGCCAACAACTTCTCCTTTGCAAGAAAATTGTATGCATTTGACAGCCTCAGGTTGGAAACCCTTTTCCCCAGCATTTTTTTTAAAGATTTTAAAGAAAATTTCTAATATGTATAGGGTTAAAGATGAAGGCAACTGAATCAATGATCTTCTGATCATAAAACAAAAAAATATGCAAAAGCCCAAATTGCCTTAGAGAAATAAGAGCAACGACATCCATTATATAGAAAATTGAAAGAGAGGTTACATTTTTGGTGTTCAACCATATTCACCAATATTACAACCATAATATTAAAGATCTACAACTATCAACTACAAACATAAATTTACACAACCATATATTTAATATGGGACTTAATAGTCAAGAAAGACAGCAAGTATTCTAGAAAGGAGGCCAAAGTCAATAATAGTTGTCAATGGGAATTAATAGTGCTATCATTCTCTCCCATAATGACCATTGGGAAGAACATGAAGTAAATCTCTGAGCTTCTGGAACCTTTCACGAGCTAGAGCCTTTGTGAAGATATCTGCAATCTGATCTTCTGTACTGTAGTACACAATTTCAATCAAGCCCTATTGAACCAATTCCCTGATATAGTGACGTTGTATCTCAATATGTTTGGTTCTACTATGAAATACTAGATTCTTTGTCATTTGAATAGCACTCTTTTTGTCACAGTACAACAAGGTAGGTTCATTATGAATTTGGTGTAAGTCTTCTAGTAGTCTTCTCAACCATACTGTTTGACAAGATGCTGATGTTGCAGCTTTATATTCTGCCTCTGCTGTAGAAAGTGATACTGTTGGTTGTTTCTTGGACTTCCAAG
>MU227301.1:472672-492572 GCA_018584345.1 Thuja plicata
AATCTTTAGCTTGCTATCTTTAACTTGCTCTTTGATCTCTTCTAGATCACCTGCAATGAAAGACAAACTTCTCAACTTGGCTCTGATACCAAATGAAGGCAACTGAATCAATGATTTGCTGATCATAGAACAAAGAAATATGAAAAAGCCCAAATTGCCTTAGAGAAATATGAGCAAGGGCATCCATTATATAGAAAATTGAAAGAGAGGTTACATTATGGTGTTCAACCATATTCACCAATATTACAACCATAATATTAAAGACCTACAACTATCAACTACAAACATAAATATACACAACCATATATTTAATATGGGACTCAATAGTCAAGAAAGACAACAAGTATTCTAGAAAGGAGGCCAAAGTCAATAACAGCTGTCAATGGGAATTAATAGTGCTATCAAAAGATAGAGATAAATTTGTTTTTGGGTTAGTTGTGCTAAAAGTTTAGGAAGATATTTCAGATATATACTCTAATTCATCAGAGATAAAGATAGTCAAAAGAATGATGATCATGAAAGCTTTATCTATCATGAATTACAAAGTGTGATTTCAAATGTTGATTCAAGATTTCATTATCTTTATATTATAGATTGTAAAAATTTCTTATTACTAGGGTCCAAAATAGTCTATGAGATAGTAGACTAATATTATTTTTGTTTTGTAAAAAGCTGATCTTTTCTCATTCAATTTGATTATGGAATCTCTATTTTTCTCAATATTCTCATAGTTGAATAAATATTCAAAAGAAGCCATGTCAAATTTCTTTTGCCATTCAATTTTATTATGGAATCTCTGTTTTTCTCAATATTCTCATAGTTGAATAAATATTCAAAAGAAGCCATGTCAAATTACTTATGTACTCACCCAAATGTCTTTCTATGCTTTACAATTAAAGCTCAAATGTTTGTATTTCAAAATCTCATAAAAAAATACACACCCTCTTTCCCAAGCCTAGATCCAATATTCACAACACATTAAATAAAGTCACAGTAAGATAAAATAAATAATTAAAATTTGAATATGAATTAAAAGAAGAAAAAATTGTTTCTTCATCTTTACCCCAAAGTTAAGATCTTTCTACAAGTAATAATGATACAATAGCAAAATAAAGGAAGTCAAAAAGATGTATACGTACTTTTGAGTGTTGTTTATTAATTAATTGAAAATAAAAAAACATAGTATATAGTCAAATATGTGTTCTAATACTTGGATAGAGAGTATTAATAAGTTAGTATTTTAGGCAAAGGATGACCTAATAATGAAATTAAAATGCAAGTAGTATTTGAGATCAAGTTGTATTTATTCTTTCATCTTTTTGCTGAATAATTATTGACCTGAAATTGCTGATAAACTACTTTAATATTAGATCTATAGCTTTGTACATTTTATAATTAAAATTCAAATGTTTATATCTTAATATCTAATTCAAGAAAAAGAAAATACAATCTAACAAAACAAAAATTAGGTAGAATTTGACTAGCTTTTGAAAGCATCCTTAGTCCTAAATACAATCTAACAAAGAAAAAATTAGGTAGAATTAGACTAGCTTTTGAAAGCATCCTTTGTCCTAAATCAGAGTCCTCTACAATTAATAATGGTACAATGGCCAAATAAAGAAAATAAAGGAGACATCTATAATAGATATGCTGATTTTCAGGTGACTTTTTGGCCCAAATCCAAGTCTTGTGAAAGTCAAATATCACAGCAGATTAAGAACAAGTTATGAAGTTTGTTCCCTACCTTCATTCTTTTAAATAATTTATCAGCGTTTGTTCAATATATATTAAAAAGATATTTTGATCATTTTTATTAAACAATTGAAAGTGAAAAATACAGTGGATGTAGTCAAATTGACTGTACATTCTTATTTATGAATAAACAGTACAGTGAGTCAATGTGTTTTAGCTTTTCAGGCAAATGATGGCTTAGTAACTTGTCCAAAATGATATCAGAGTTTGTACTGCCATTCACATAGCCAATGAGACTTAGACTAGAAAAATAGTTTTATATGCACTAGATATATTAGTGAAATTGATGGCCAGAGATGAGAGCATCACTAACAAGAAATTAGTAGCTATATGTTGTTGATTGATTATTTTTTGTATTTTTATCTTTAAGACTTCACTATTTTGAGGATGATTTCGACTTATTAATGGTTATGTATATTCCTAGGGGTTTTTGTAAGCATATGCTACTGTTAACCTTGATTTATTCAAATTATTAGGGGTATTTCTCTATATATATATTCAAGATATCTAGTAGGCATGAGGTTTCTATTGTGGCAACATAATCAGACTTAAAGTTCTCACTCTATGATAAAGCCTTCAAGAAATCTAGATAATTGTGAAAACTTTTATAAAGGCTTCTATACAGGGATTCCTCTTCCAACTTCGAATACTAATACTTTCAAGGGTTTTATGATGTGAGATTTAATTAGGAATTATGTAATTAGATATTTCTTCTAGAATCACAAATCCTAGTTTTAAAATAATTGGAGTGCATGTGTTGACTTATGATTAACTTTGGTCTATCAACACCTCATAATTTAAAGAATAAATCAAAGATCGAGGAATTCAAATGTATATACTATGGACAATGACAAGATACTATGGATTTCAAATGTAAAAACATAACATAGTCTTTTTATCCCTTCAAAATCTCATACAAGCCCGAAGCTAATGATATTACATATTAAATTGAAGTATTTCTAAGCTAACTAAGTCTTCTGAGACATTGGAATTCACCTCAAGGCCTCTTGTAAGATTATATCCAAGCACTTAAACTAAGCATTATAAAGTTGAGCTTCTAATACATCATATACAATTTTCTAGACCTTATAAATCTCTATATGCCTTAATTGAAGCCTTAAGATAATGATATTATGTACACAAATCAATGTATTTTTTAGGTAAGTACATATCTAAGAAAATTCTAGCCACCTCAAGGCCTCTTTCAAGATTTTGTGCAAGTGCTTACACTGATCATATAAATTTTTATTGACGTTACAATTGTTTTTCCAAGAATTCACAAATAAATTGTGTGATCCATTTAGTAATAATCTAAAAGTCAAACTTGTGTTTTTACTTCATTCTCCTAAAAATATAGAATTGTTTGAGGCCTTAGTTATCCTTTATGCTTGAAAACATAATAGGAGAATGTCACTACATGAATTTCTGTAAGTAATCAGTCCTACTTGCTATAACATAATTAATATCAAATACAATAAGATGATATCTTGATCATAACTAGTCCAAGATATAACAACAAAACTGAAGGCGCCAGTTTTTACTAGTTTTTATCTTTAAGTGCAATTTCTTACTCGAAGACCAACTAAAGTATTAGACACACTTTTTCACCTTGCCACACATAATGAGGTATCCATCTTCACAATTATGGAGATGAGCCACATGGCTAATATAAATTTATAGAACCATTGTAACAATGCACAGACCTTATCAATTCATATATTAATGATGGAAATCACAACATACCTTATCAACTCATATATTAAAGATGGAAATCACTACATAGCTATTCCAATACGTTTAATCACTGGCTTTAACTAACACAATATACATACATATGGGCATACACAAGATTCTAGATAATCAACTTACAAGGAACATCTACCAAGAGAGCTGCAATAAGTCCAATAGATCCAAGGTTAGTGGAAAGGATGACACCTTTGTAACCAAGGCGACACTATTTAACTACAATTGAGATATCTATCATTCTAAGAGCTTACTTGACAAACATGACAACACTATCCAGTTATAACTAGGAAAACCATTGTCTAGCCATCCCAATAGATAAAGAAAACCATAATCCAATTCTTTAAAAGTAAACAACTAGAAATTCTCCTCTCCATACAATGATGATTATTCAACTCCACAAGGTCTCGAGGCTAATCAACTCTTTCAATTTTCTCCTGTCACTTACAACCTGGACTGCTCAATTCACAAAGTCATCCTTGTCATTGGTTTACATGCATACTTGATAAGAACAGATCATACAAAGTCAAATTTTATATTAAATGCACAACACAATAAAATGTATCACTAGAATAGACTTGCAAGGATTAGATTCTCTTAGTTGACATTATAAGACACGCCTAGCTTAACTTAAAAATAGAAATTGAGTAGAATATTTTTCATTCTCTATCTTTACAATAAAAATGTACAGGTACATATACATTTTTATGGATCCTACAATCAAACTGTGATACAGCTACATTGTCTACAGGATAGGAAAGAATCATTTAGGAAAGAATCAAAAAGGAAAGAATCTGAAATCAGCTTAGGAAATAAATCATTCCAATATCGCAACACTCCCCCTCAAGTTGGTGCATAGATGTCACACATGCCCAACTTGCCCAAAAACTTTGAGAACACTTGAATTGAAACTAATTTGGTGAGAATATCAGCCAACTGATCCTCTGATCGAATCTTTGGCAACTCCACAATCTTCTCATCCAACTTCTCTTTAATGAAGAATCTGTCTACCTCCACATGCTTTGTATGATCATGTTGAACCAGATTATGAGCAATATCACAAGCTACTTTATTGTCACAATATAGTTGAATTGGCCGCCTCGGCAGACAACCCAAATCTCTTAGGAGAAGTCTTAGCCACAACGCTTCACATATTCTAAGTGCCATACCTCTAAATTCTACCTTCGCACTTGATCGTGCAACAATATTCTATTTTTGGCTTCTCCATGTAACGAGATTACCTCCTACAAAGGTGAAATAACCTAAAGTAGAATGCCTATCATCTATTGCTCTAGCCCAGTCAGCATCAGTATATGCATCCACACTTTGATAATCATCTTTTTTAGTGAATAAAATTCCTTTTCTAGGAGCAGACTTCAAATACCTCAAAATGCACATAACTGCAATCATATGTTGCTCTCCAGGATTATGTATAAACTAGCTAACAATACTCAATGCACAGGCAAGGTCTGGCCTTGTGTGTGCTAAGTACATCAATCTTCCTACGAGTCTCTGGTATCTTCCTTTATCAACTGGTACCTGATTAGACTCAATACATAACTTCAATCCTTCTTCCACTGGTGTATCAGCTGGTTGACATGCTGACATACCAGTTTCACGTAACAAGCCTAAGGCATACTTTCTTTGAGACAGAAAGATCCCTTTAGCAGATCAAGCCACTTTGATCCCAAGGAAATATTTCAAGGGACCAAGGTCTTTCATTTAAAATTCTCTAGACAAGTAACCTTGTAGAGCCCTCCTTTCTTCAGGATCATTTCCTGTAACCACCACGTCATCCACATACACAATAAGTGTAGTGATCTTACCCTATTATTTCTTTAGGAATAAATTGTGATCTGAATTGCTCTGACGGTAACCAAAGGCTCTCATAGACTTTGTGAATCTTCCAAACCATGCCCTCAGAGATTGTTTCAACCCATATAGTGACTTATGTAATCTGCACACCTTCTGACTATGTATTTCTGGTATCATGCATCCGGGTGGGAGTTCCATGTAGACCTCTTCGGACAACTCTCCATGTAGAAAGGCGTTCTTCACATCAAACTGTTGTAATGGCCAACCCAAGTTTGCTGCTAGAGACAACAAGACTCGTACTATATTGATTTTAGCTACAGGTGCAAATGTCTCTGCATAGTCAATCCCATAGGTTTGGGTGTACCCTTTTGCCACCAGTCTTTCCTTAAAGTGTTCAATTGTACCATTTTCTTTATACTTCACAGTATAAACCCACCGACATCCAACTGGTTTCTTTCCTAGTGGACGATCGACAAGTTCCTAGGTTTTATTTTCCTGCAATGATTTCATCTCCTCATTCATAGCGGCTTTCCACCTTGGGTCAGCTAAGGCTTCCTACACATTGTTAGGAATAGATACAGTAGATAATTGATTTACAAATGACTGATTTGATTCTGACAAATGATGGTTAGACACATAATGACTCATGGGATATTTAACTTTACTAGAAAGTTCAGGTTCATATGTGGGTTTAGGGATACCTCTGGTGAGACGTTGTGGTAGTTGTTTTCTAGATGGTTTAGGAACATCCTCAACAAGCAATTGGTTTGGTGTATCAATTGCCTGTGGTGTGAGGGACTCAGACGGAGGTGGAGCCACAATTTCAGTTTTTGGGTGTTCATCACTACTTCAGAGATGTCCAAGTTACCCACATCTTCAGAGATGTGAACATCCACATCTTCAGAGATGTGAACATCCACATCTTCAGAGATGTGATCATCATAGTCTAGAGTCTGATTATCCTTCTGGTACTCCACTTGAAGTTCAGGATCAGAGGAAAAATACATCGAGTCTTCATGAAAAACTACATAAAATGTAATAAGCATTCACTGGGTTGGAGGATGATAGCATCGGTACCCCTTTTGATAAGCAACATATCCTAGAAAGACACATCGCAGTGCTCGAGGAGATAACTTGTTGCGCTGATACTTATGGAGGTCTACGAATGATACACAACCGAAGACGTGAGAAGGTAAATTTGGGACAGATGGAGCAACAACCACCTCAGCGAGAGCCTGGGATGGTGTCTGGAAATCAATAGTGCTGGAGGGTACCCGGTTGATCAAATATGCTGCAGAGGTAAGTGCTTCACCCCAATAGGACAACGACATATGGGCTTCTATCAACGATGCATGAACAACCTCCAACAAGTGAAAATTTTTCCTCTCAGCCACCCCGTTCTATTGAGGTGTATTGGAACAAGTAGTTTGATGAATAGTTTCGTGTGCTTCCAGATACTGCTGAAGTTCAGAACTCAAATATTCACCCCCATTGTCACTACGGAGAACCTGAACTTGTGCATTGTACTGATTACAAACCATGTTATAAAATTTTTGAAATAACAAGTTTACTTCACCTTTAGACTTCATTAAGCACACCCAAGTCATCCTAGTACAATCATCAATTAAAGTAACAAACCAACGTGATCCACCCAAGGTAGTGACTTTAGACGGACCCCAAACATCAAAATGTATGACCATAAAAGGCACTAGACTTTTATTCAAAGTTAATGGAAAAGCACAATGGCTTTTTGCAAGTTCACAAACTTCACACCGGGAACTAGAAACATCAAATTTTGCAAATAAACTAGGAAATAATTTCTTCAGGTAACCAAAGGAAGCATGCCCCAGACGTCGATGCCACAACCAGGTTTCAGATTTCTGCTTCTCCCCCTCAAAGCCATCCACCGTTAGAGCTTGACGTAGCTTGTCCGAAATCTTTGACACCAAGTCCAAGTAATACAACTTCCCACTCCTAACACCACAACCAATCGTTTGCCTCGTTCGAATGTCCTTAAACACACAAAAATCAGGCCAAAAAATTACAACACAAAGTAAAGCAGTGGTGATTTGGGAAATTGACAACAAATTGTAATCCAAAGATGGAACAACTAAAACAAAATCTAGATTCAAAGTATCAGTGAGAGGTAAGGATCCTTTTCCAATAACTGGGGCCGAAGAGCCATTGGCAGTGGACACAAATTTTTGTGAGGATGGTTTAAGGGATGAGACCTGTCTAGAATCAAACGTCATATGATCCGTAGCACCGGAATCAATTATCCATGCACTATTAGAAACAAGTGTAGACATATTTAAAAACTTACCACCATTACCTGCCGCTGCTGGTAATGCCCAGTTATGTCCAACAACATCATCCGCTATCTTTGTTTCAACAAACGCAGCACTGGACGTCTTCTTTGAATTCTTCTTCCATGAATCATGGCTATGATCCCACCATTCTGGATACCCCACAAGTTCAAAGCAGTGAATTGTGGTATGACCCGTTTGATTGCAATGCTCGCATTGTAGGTGGATTTATCGGCACCATTAGTGATCTTAGACAGGCCTTGAGAAGGCCGATTCTGAATAGATCAGTTTCGAGTCACCATGGCTGAAGCTTCAATATTTTTTGGTTCTCCAATCATCATTGTGCGTGAACATATTCACGGCGGACCAATGCATAACATGCTTCTAATTCAGGGATAGGATCCTTTCTCAAAATTTCACCATGGACTTGTTCAAAGTCACCATCTAATCCAGCAAGAAAAATATGCACCCTTTGTCGCTGAACTGATTTTCGGTAAGATTCAACATTGTTCTCACTTTCCATGATCACCTTATCACAATGATCCAACTCACCAAAAATCTCAGTTAATTCTCCATAATACACAAAGAGTGTTCTGCCATTCTGTTTGGCAGAGAAAGCCCTTTTATTCAAGACAAACACCTGCAATTCATCTGCTCCATCATAAAAAGCCTTAGAAAGAGCTTTCCAAATATCTTGAGCGGTGGGTAAGCGAATGTATCGCTTCATAATTTCTAGGGACATAGATATCAAAAACCATCTCTTGATCTTTTGATTATCTGCATACCACTTCTCATATCCATCATCCTTCTCGGTAGGTGGCTGTGAATTACCACAAATGAAAGAGAGTTTCTCCTTCTCAGCAATATGCATCTCCATGATTTGAGACCACAAATCATAGTTTGTTTCATCAAGTACAATCCCTGCCTTGAACGATGAACCTTCAGATTGAATAATAAGGGGAGAAGATTTGGCTGATTTGGTCTCAAATACTCCTAAATCTAAATCAGTCGTTGCTCTGATACCAACTTAAACAATAGAAATTGAGTAGAATATTTTTCATTCTCTATCTTTACAATAAAACTGTATAGGTACATATACATTTTTCTGGATCCTACAATCAAGCTGTGATACAACTACATTGTCTACAGGATAGGAAAGAATCATTTAGGAAAGAATCAGAAAGGAAAGAATCCAAAATCAGCTTAGGAAAGAAATCATTCCAATATCGCAATAGCTTACACATGCACAGAACATTATTTTCATATTTGTCAACACCAAGCTTCAACCCAGGAATGTAAGTTATATGAGATACTTCCTTGTCTCTCCTGTTCTTAGTAACAATTTATTTTTTATCACTCAACTATTCTTCACATAAGTTTTTCAAGATAAAAAACTCTAACAGCCTCAAATCTCCAGTCTCTCCAATTGTTGAAACAATCTTCTCAGCTCTTTCGTCTCAAACCTTATTAATTGATTAGGGAAATACAATAATTCCTTAGAGTAATTATGGGGAACCTTTTTGTCATCAAGTAATTATTTTTCTCCTCAACACAACTCTATTTAGTTTGTCATCTAACATTCAATTAGGTGGCTAGTTCACTTGATGGTTTTGTATACTTATAACAGGATCCAATATGTTTTGGGAAAACAATGATGATTGATGTGATCTATATCGATTAATTGTTCTTGGATTGCTAACTCTAGTCATAATTAAACTAGATAGGATTTTATGGAGCCATTATAGTCATTTCCTTAAATATTGCAGAAGTAATAATTTTTTTTTGGTTTAAATTTAGAATACAAGATATTATACAGCCATACTGTATCTGATTATTTGCATGTTATGTATCTGTAGAACTCTAACGTTACAGGGAAAAATAAATAGGAAGAGAGAATGATGAGAGCAACTTCGGCATGGAAAAGAAGAGAGAGTTTGTTGGCCTTCTTCAACAGTCCCATTTTGCCCTTGGAGAAAGTCACCCAATGATTTATAGGGTTTTGTATCCTCTTTAGATGAAAGTTTTCTTTCTTCATTTTATTCTATTTTGTAAAATGGAAAAAGATCTCAAGGTCTTAAACAAATTTGTATGTTTGGTCTCTTTAATTTTCTGCATCGTTTATTTTATGTGTTGTCTCACTAATTGCTCTTATTTTATCTGATCAGGGTCTGAAGTGGATTAATGTTTGAAAGCTTTGTATGTTTGGTCTCTTTAATTTTCTGCATCATTTATTTTATGTGTTATCTCACTAATTGCTATTATTTTATCTGATCAGGGTCTGAAGCGGATTAATGTTTGCAAGATTACAACTAAATATAATTAAGTTCTTCGAACTAACATCAAAAATTGAAAATAGACTAATTTGGTGTCTCTTAGTTTCATAACCAATTGAGTATCTAGTCTCTAGACTCATTTGTCAATTGTGAGGTTGGAATTGGCATAAGTGTCGATTGTGAGGTTGGAATTGGCATAAGCATTGGAGGCAGCTAGATCCTCTGGCAGATTTCTAAGGGAGATCAACAATACTTTCTTAGTTTTTATTCCTAAGAAAAAAAATTGCAACATGCTTGGATGAGTTCAGACCAATTTCGCTTTGCAACACTATATACAAGCTGCTTTCTAAAACATTGGCCAATAGATTAAAAAGGGTGTTAGGAAAAATTATTGGAGAAGAACAAACGGGTTTTGTCCCAAGAAGATTAATATTTGATGGAGTCATTATAGCTCAAGAAGCAATACATTCAATTCAAAGAAATAAGCAACCCAGTATGCTCATAAAGCTATAAATCAAGAAAGCATATGATAAAGTGGATTGGAGATTTCTATCAAAATATTTGGAAAGATTTGAATTTTCCAAAGCGTGGATAAATTTGATTTTTTACTGTATCTCTTCTCCTAGATTCTCTATTCTTATTAATGGTTCTCCGTTTGGTTTCTTTGAGAGTTCTAGGGGAATAAGACAAGGAGACCCATTGTCCCCTTTCATTTTCATAATCGTGGATGAAGCTCTTAGGAGGAGGATTGAGAGACTCCAAAATCAGGGTATCCTAAAGGGGGTGAAATTCACTTCTTCAGTTAGACCATTCACTCACCAGTTCAGTTTGCAGATGACACCCTTCTATTTGGAAAGGGAACTAAAGTGGAAGCCTTGCAATTGAAAAAGGTTCTACAATAGAATGTTGATGCTTCAGGACAAGTAGTAAACAGAGAGACTGAGATTTTCTTCTTTTTCATTAAGAAAAAGACTCAAATACAAATTTTAGATTATTTGGGATTCAAGGAAGGCAACCTCCATTGAACCCAAAGGAAATGGGTCAGGATTATGAAAGGGAAATATTTCCCTAATTTAAATGATGAGGATGCATTAAGAATTTCAAACTTTCCCATGAGTTCTAGAATTTGGAATTTTTTGGCAAAGTCTAGTAGCATTATTTTGGATAATATAACATGGAATATCAAGGATAGAAGCAAGGCATTATTTTGGGATGACTCTTGGGGTGGCTACCCAATCATCAACAAGTTAATGGATGCTGAAAGAATCAGAGATATATGCACCCAAAAGTGGGGGGTTTATGTTAAGGATTATATATCAGCTCCCATTCCAAATCTGACAGGCAACTGACAATGGAAGAGTTTTGAAAATATATGATTATCTTAACAGGAGATTGTAGACATTAAACTCATTCTAAAAGACAGATTTTTTGTTCTGCAGCAAGGCAAAGATGAATCAATTTGGAATGGCTGCAAATTGGAAAAATATAGTGTGAAAGAAGGATATAAGATAGCCTCTAAAGAGAAAAGTTTGGCCAAACTGGACTTACCAACCCATCTTTATTGGAACAAAGATTGCTTGCCAAAAGCGGGAGTTTTTTCTTGGCCAGCTCACAAGGAAGGAATCTAACAACAAATTGGTTCAAAAAACTAGGTTATCAAGGTCTATCTATCTGCTCTTTATGCTACAAAAATGAGGAGGATGTAAACCATCTTCTTTTGAATTGTCCATTTTTGTTGGAGTGCTGGCAATGGTTATGCACAAAGCTTGGATGGAGGTATGCGCTTCCCCATGACATTATATCATTATTCAGATCCTGGCCCCTATTATTTAAGGAATGTTTATGTGGGAATCTGTGGATTCTTTCCGGGCCCTTAATTCTCATATGGGAACTTTGGAAGGAACATAATAGGAGAGTTTTCCAAGGGAAGTCATTAAATAAGGACTTTTTCTTAAACATAATTGAAGCAACAATAGTGGAAACTATGAACTCCATTTAATCAAAGCCCAGTTCTCCTCTTCAAAGTTTTATACTCGCTGGGATGATTGCATTCTTAAGAAATGGTTTGGTTTTAAGGCCCCCCAAACCTTAGGTCGAGGAGGACAACAAAGTCATATTTGCAGACAAAATTATGTTTGGTCTCCTCCTAGTAGTGGATGGTATAAACTAAACCTTGATGGGGCCTCTAAAGGTAACCTGAGCCCATCAGGGGCCAGTTGCGTAATCCACTTAGACATGCTTAATTTTGGCCAAATTGGCCAAACCATTAGAGGAAGATACCAACAACATGACAGAATTCAAAACGCTGCTTTCAGGATTATCCTTATGCAAGGAGCTTAATTTATCAAAGGTAGAGATTGGAGGAGACTCTCACATCACTATTAATGCAGTTACATCAAAATCAACCCCCAATTGGAGACTTCAATCAGTTTTGGATGCTATCTTAAGCCTCTTGGTTAATTTTGAGTAAGTGACCATTAACCACATATATAGGGAAGTTAATTTAGCAGCAGATGAATTGGCAAAGCTGGGAGTGGAAGGCAAATTATTTAAACAAACATTTTGAGAACATTCCTCCTTTTTCTTCCCCTTCAACAAAAGCTGTGAAAATGTCATGAGGAGCTGACAAAGTAGAGGAGCGCTCTGAGGCCCACAAGGACTTCAACAACAAAGGATCTTCTTCTCCTTTAGACTTAGGCAGTTAGGTGTGTTTCAATATTCTCAGACTAAAAAGAGGCAGAAACTTTAGTGACCTTGGAATCACAACAACAATATTGAATCCTGATCAAAACATAGGACATCCAAGAAGGATGGAGATAAAGATAAGAGGGCTTCTTTAATCCTTTTGCAAGATATGTTAATAATTTGTGCTATATTTGGAATAAGCTATAAAAACATCATTTAAATGGCAGACTTAAAACTCTAAGCTTGGGAGCAGAATAAATATACCATGGGAAAGGGAAGGAAAGTAAAGGGCAGTAACAAGCAGAAGCAGGGCACCCAAGATTTTGGTTGAAGATGTGCTAGAGGGATTTTTTAGGATGAGGCTTCTGGAGGATTCTTGCGCAGTCTTCAGGTTTGGTATTGGCTAGATGTCGTTTGATGTAATTATACTTTAGTTACAGGTTGTATGGGCTATGACCAGATGTTTTCTTACTGGTTCTTTCCTCCCGGTATGCTTTTGAACCAGGACTGATGTACTTTTATTATAATTAATAAATTTCATCTCGACTACGGTCCTTATTTTTATTCGTTCATTCTAAACTGATTTTATAGAATGCTGTTTTTATTGAATGCGTAGCTATTACATGTAAATTTTCAGTTTATAAATCCATTTTTGCTATGCATTGTGGTGGAAACCGGCACCCCAATTATCCCCTTCCGATTCTTTACAGACCCACTGGGTGATAAAAAAATTATGGTAAATAGATTTTTATTTAAGCTGCACAGAAAATTTCTTCTCAACACATTATGTTTGTAAAGATTTCACAATAGCACAGAGACAAATTATTGGAGTCTGCATCTGCTTAAAAGCAGCAGTTCGCTGCATCTAAAAACAAATAAAATAACAACAAATTTTTTTTCTTACATGCAGCTCATGTAAGCATGTAATGTAAAATCAATTTATCTGCAAACTCTATATTAAATTAGATGTTTAAACCAAACACTAGTATTACAGTAAAGGTGAAATCAAAATGTGAAACCACAAATTGAGACTAAGATTGAGAGCAGGCACGATGCTCCTGCATCAATTAATATGTCAGTTTTTAAACAAAATTTAAACTTGGCTTATTGCATGTAACGGTTTAGTAGTCGCTCTGCTGCTGTGAATGCATTCCATATTGTGTCACCATATTAGATGATCCTGTGTAACTGAAAAAAAACCCTAGATATTGTGGCACCATGTAACAGTTTGAATTATCATCAATCATGAATTGATTTATGAATGTTGTAGCATTCTAGATATGGGCAAATTCTGTGTTTGTGCATTTTATTCACCTCTTTCAAATTGGTGTCAGATCACAGATCACAAATATTTTAGATGAGTTGAAGTTGGAGGAAGATCAAAGGTTTGAGAAATTGTCAGAATAAAGCCAGTCACAGAATGAAAAGGAGATCACTTTTCATTGAAGAAAGTTACTGCCGATAGTATAGAGGTCTAATTTGTAGTTGTTTATGAAAGCGAGTTGAGTAAAACAGTGTTGTAGCAATTTGCCAGTGTTTTGGTAGTTGTTTCAATTACAAAATAAGAAACTACCCGACTACCTGAACAGTTACAAACGATAATAAAATGACTCTTCATTGCTTAACTGGAAACTCCTGAACCTGATATTGTCTTGCTTGGCTATTGAAATATTTCTCCTTCATTTGACAAATAAATTCCCCTTTTGCTGATAATATTTCAACTCCTTTATTTCATACATCGCGTGGAATATTTTCACATTTTGTGGAAATTCTCAAATTGCGTCACGTTACCTTCTTTTTAGTGCCTATCTGTTGTGCCCCAATCATTACCTTGTTGTGTCTAGCTAGCATTTTTCCAAACATTTGGCATGCATCAACCCATTTGCACATATATTTATTTTCAAGACATTGTTTATATCAAGGTTGCAAAACTCGTACTCGTAAAAACTCGTTAAGGCCTGAAAAAATAATTTGGAGAAAAATTCAGCTAGTTATTGAAAAAATTTGGCAAAAAACTTATGAACATAAAAAACAGTTTATTTTTAATTAGAATTGCATTTTTTTTCCAAAATTCAATGAGAGGATGCATCCAATGAGTTTATTAATGAGAACACAAAATAAACTAGTTGAGTTTAGATACATATAAATGCAAAGTGGGTACAAAATCGCATTCTCATGCTGGATGTTGATGGCTAGAAGCAAAATAGTACTAAATAGTTTCTACAAAACTATAAGTAAATGCATCATCACAATTACATCTTCCTCTTCCCAGCTCTATGATGTGAGACGGCGCGTTACACAACCTTTATCTCTGCATTCTTCATTGGTGAACATGATAATGACATGTAAAAGATATGTAATATCATTTTGGGCTACACATTCAATACTGTTTCGGGCCCTTTCACATCCAAATAACTCTGCATATATTAAAAATCGATCATTGCCTCTCTTGGGTCTCCGACCAACAAGAGAGACAACTCCCAGCTCGGGTCTCGACATTGCTCACAAACACTACAATACTTTCACCACCTTTTCAAATCGGTCACTGAATGTATTGACTCCATTTTCTGCATTTTAGACAAACCCATATATAGTCGCTTATATCTTTTAAACCAAAACATATTTTCAAGATCGCTCTGGTGAGGATCTTCTAAACTTGATTATCTAAAACATGTCAAAAGCACGTTGAAATCCAATGGTTGGTTTGAAACTTATGCCCTTTGCATTCAAGGCTATTTTTTTGTCAAATAAAAAAAAACTGATTCAAGCATAACAGACTCTTAAATCTCGTTATAAACACTCCAAGAATCTGATACATAACCATTAATATGCAAAATCTCGATCTCCTCGTGGGCATTAACTTCGATAACGGTTCATGGAACCGTTTTTAAGACTGTTCACATATACGAAACTGCATCTTATTCTACCATAACGTCCCCAAATCAGGACTGTCAAAACAAAACAAACTGATACTTTCCATAATATGGATTATTCAATATCCATTTCCAATAACTTAACAACGCATACATAAACTAAATTAGCTCTTTAATGATGACTGTCAACCATGAAACCTGATTCTTTTCATAATTGAATCCTTTTAGCAAACCTGAAATCAAGAACCATAATTTAATTAGTTCATGAAGAAAACTACATAGCCAATTTGCAGGGAAATAGAAAGAAGAAGACATTGTAAAAAATTAAACACATTCTATTGAAACTCAAATCTATTGAAATACAAATGCATATAACATGGATGGCTCTCTGGCTGAAGGCTAGAGAACCCACTCTTTTTCACTCTCTTAGCTTTCTCTTCTTTTCTTATCTCCCGTAGTTTCCTTCTTCTTTTATCGGTTACACATCTCTCTTTATGGAATTACATAGTGTTGTCTAATAATAGACAATTACAAGATGGTTACAAATGTCATTTAATTACATTTGGAATTTTAATGCTTTCATGGCACATGCCCATATGGCACTTAGACATTGCATTCTAAAACTTACATACCATTATGGTTTTGAACATTAATCATCAAATTAATTCAATTGGGGGGTGTTCCTGCACCATACTCCCGCTGAGAAAAGATTTCCATGTCCCATGGAAATGCTTGGTATCGCTCTGGACCAAAACTCCTTGCACACGCTTCTGGTGCGCTCTCTGATGCTGAAACCGACTCCATCCCTCGCAATGCTGCATAACAAAAAACTACCCAAAATTATGATGTGAGATGGAGCATTACACAAACTTTATCTCTGCATTCTTCATTGGTGAACATGATAATGACATGTAAAAGATATGTAATATCATTTTGGGTTGCACATTCAATACTTTTTTGGGCCCATTCACATCCAAATAACTCTGCATATATTAAAAATCGATCATTGTCTCTCTTGGGTCTCCGACTAACAAGAGAGACAACTCCCATCTTGGGTCTCGACATTGCTCACAAACACTGCAATATGTTCACCACCTTTTCAAATCGGTCACTGAATATATTGACTCCATTTTCTGTATTTTAGACAGACCCATACACAGTCGCTTATATCTTTTAAACCAAAACACATTTATAAGATCTCTCCAGTGAGGATCTTCTAAACTTGATTATTTAAAATATGTTAAAAGCACGTTAAAATCCAATGGTTGGTTTGAAACTTATGCCCTTCGCATTCAAGGCTATTTTTCTATCAAATAAAAAAACTGATTCAAGCATAACAGAGTCTTAAATCTCGTTTACAAACACTCCAAGAATCCGATACATAACCATTAATACGCCAACTCTTGGTCTCCTCATGGGAATTAACTTTGATAATGGTTCATGGAACCATTTTTAAGACCGTTCACAATATACGAAACTGCATGCTAGTCTACCATAACGTCCCCAAATCTGGACTGTCAACACAAAACAAACTGATACTTTCCAGAATATGGATTATTCAATATCCATTTCCAATAACTTAACAACCCATACATAAACTAAATTATCTCTTTAATGATGACTGTCAACCATGAAACCCGATTCTTTTCATAACTGAATCCTTTCAACAAAACCGAAATCAAGAACCATAATTTAATTAGTTCATGAGGAAAACTACGTAACCAATTTGCAAGGAAATAGAAAGAAGAAGAAATTGCAAAAACTTAAACACATTCTATTGAAACTCAAAGCTATTGAAATACAAATGCATATAACATGCATGGCTCTTTGGCTGAAGGCCAGAGAGCCCACTCTTCTTCACTCTCTTAGCTTTCTCTTCTTTTCCTATCTCCCGTAGTTTCCTTCTTCTTTTAATATGTTACACATCTCTCTTTATGGAGATCTTAGGTAGTTATTAAACCCCTCTCATACCTCATAACCGTTTCCATGATTACATAGTGTTGTTTAATAATAGACAATTACAAGATAGTTACAAATGTCATTTAATTACATTTGGAATTTTAATGCTTTCATGGCACATGCCCATATGGCACTTATACATTGCATTCTAAAACTTACATAGCATTGTGGTTTTGAACATTAGTCATCAAATTAATTCAATTGGGGGATTCTATTGCACCATACTCCCGCTGAGAAAAGATTTCCATGTACCATGGAAATGCCTGGTATCACCCTGGACCAAAACTCCTTGCACACGCTTCTGGTGCGCTCTCTGATGCTGAAACTGACTCCATCTCTCGCAATGCTACATAGCAACAAACTACCCAACATTATGATGTGAGACGATGCGTTACACAACCTTTATCTCTGCATTCTTCATTGGTGAACATGATCATGACATGTAATATCATTTTGGGCTGCACATTCAATACTTTTTCAGGCCCTTTCACATCCAAATAACTCTGCATATATTAAAAATTGATCATTATCTCTCTTGGGTCTCCAACCAACAAGAGAGACAACTCCCAACTTGGGTTGCGACATTTCTCACAAACACTGCAATATGTTCACCACCTTTTCAAATCGGTCACTGAATATATTGACTCCATTTTCTGCATTTTAGGCAGACCTGTAAGGAAACTCAGGTTCGGAAACAACTTCCTACACTAATCTCTAAAGGAAAGTATTGTCTAAATTCTTTTAAATCCTTACAATTTCAGATTCATTAACTAATTTAACAATGATATTGCAGCCATATACCATGCATATAGAAAATAGAGAATGACACAATGATTTACCCTGGGGAAAACCTTTCGGTAAAAAACCCAGCACTCCAAAACCTGTACAATGTATTATCTTCAACACAACGGTTACAACACACTTGCAATGCAAGTTCTTTCAGGAGACAATCGACAGTCAAAGACAAATACAGTAGCACCCGATCATACCAACAATATACTCTTTTTCTATCCCAGTTTGCAACCCTAAAAAATGCTTATATCATGCACTTTCCTTTTTAGGGCAACTTCCTAAGATAGTTGTATTAGGGTTTTACCATTCTCTAAGAAAATAGCAATATTGTGGAAGAGTGTACAATACTCAACTTTATCACTTGCCACATGTCTTGCATGTCTTCACCCATCATTGAATCTTCTAGAAATAGCTCTTATGTGTCATAGGAATCTGGCATAACCATTTTAGCCATGATCTCCTTACACACAATTCAAGATGTCGACACATCAAGTGGAGTGACACATCAACATGCCAACTAGACATGTACACTCATACTTAATTACATTATTTGAAAGAAATACATTTTACAAAACAAATAATAAGAATAGGAATTATCCAAGGTTGAGACAATTTATTCCTAACATTCTCCCACTTGTTGAACACCTTGTAAGAGCAATAGGAACATAATAGGAACTAATCGATATAGGCCAAAAGGCCCATAGACTCCAAACACCATCTAAAATTCACATTGCCCACTGGTTTCGTTAATGCATCTGCAACATTCTTCACAGTATCTACCTTCTCCAAATTTACCTTTCCATCTTCCACCATATCTCTAACAAAGTGAAACTGCACATCAATGTGCTTCGTTCTGGCATAGAAAGTTGGAATCTTCACAAGGAGAATAACGCTATGACTGTCACACCAAATAGTAATCTGGTCTGCATCAACACCAACATCAAAACACAATCTCCTAAGCCAAATGGCTTCCTTACAAGCATGAGTAGCAGCCATGTACTCTGCTTCTGTAGTGGACCTACCCAATCTGAATCCACAAACCCACAAATACAAACTGAATGCGGAGATCCAAAAGAGTTACCATGGTAACATATGGAGTAATCTGATGTACCCCTCAAATATCTGAATCCTCGCTTAACTTCATCCCAATGTACCCGTCCAGAGTTAGCCATAAACCGACTTAGGACTCCCACTGCTTGGGCAAGGTATGGTCTAGTATAGACCATAGCATACATAAGACTGCTAACTGCACTAGCATAAGGTACTCTACTCATGTCCTCCACCTCACTAGGAGATTTTGGACAATCATCTATAGATAACTTTGTTCCCACTGAAACAGGAACACATAGTGGTCTACAATCTGCCATGCTGAACCTATCTAACACAGACTTCACATACTTACTCTGATTCAACCAAAGTTTTCTGTTAGACATGTCTCTACTGATTTCCATACCCAAGATGTACCTTGCTGCCCCAAGATATTTCATCTCAAACTGTGCTGACAACTGAGATTTAAAATAAAAAATCATACCCTTACCCTTCCCAAACAATAACATATCATCAACATATAATGCCACAATAAGAAGGTGATCATTTTCAACTCTGAAATAAACACAATGATCTGATTTCGATCTTACAAATCCAATTGACAACACAAAGGCATCAAACTTAAGGTACCACATCCTAGGATATTGCTTCAAAC
>MU227301.1:494580-516309 GCA_018584345.1 Thuja plicata
GCCAAACCCAGAATGTGCATAACTCTGTTGATTCCCTTTACTCGTCCATCAGGAAATCTGATAGTGACCCTTCTGCGTCCAACTATCTTTAGGTGAGAATCATCACCCAAGTACACCTTTCCACCATAAAACTCTTCATATTTTGAGAACCAGTTTTGATGAAAGGTCATGTGAAAAGAAGCACCTGAGTCTACCAACCACACATCATCAGATGCATGGGCTGCCAAAGCTGTAATAAAAGCATCTCCATCTTCTTGAGATTTTTCAGAAGCTGAATCTGAGCCTTTCTTCTTCTTCTTTGGTTCTTTGCAGTCCCTCCGAAAGTGCCCAGATTTATCACTATTCCAACATTTTTCCTTGGACTTTCCAGGAGTCTTAGAACTCCCACGGGATTTGGATCTTCCCTTCTTTGACTTATTGTCATTCTGCTTTCCTTTGTCATTGGATCTCCCATGAATAGCAAGGGCTTCCTTAGACGAATCTGAAGTCTTTCTTCGCATCTCCTCAAATAGCAGTGAAGACACCACATCATCCGTACGGAATGTGACTATAGTACTTCTAAGAGCCATCACAAGATGGTCCCACGAATCCAGCAAGAAACAAAGCAGGGTCATACATCGATCCTCCTCCTCGATCTTGGCACCGGATGATGCCAAATATGCAATCAATAAATTGAATGCGTTGAGATGATCAGTTACGGATCCACCTTCCTCCATTCTTAAAAAATACAACTTCTTTCTCAGGAACAACTTATTCACTAGAGATTTGGCTTGATACACAGACCCAAGCCATTTCCAAAAAGAATTTGCAGTAGTCTCATCAAGAACATTCAGAAGAATGACATCTACTAGATAGAGTTTGATGAGACCCTTAGCCTTCCGATCCTTGATCTCCCAATCCGCTTGAGATATCAGTGCAGGTCTCACATCAATTGAATTAGCCTCCCATAGATCGCAGTCTTCAAGCATTCTTCCATCTTGAGTTTCTACAACTCAAAATTAGTGCCATTAAATTTCTCCACCTCCATTCTACTGTATGAGGAACTTTCCATCTCAATCTACAATAAGATTCAGAATGAACAGCACAAAAAACTCCCACTCAACTTGAGATTAGCTCAAAAAACCCTACCCAAACAATTAAGATAAAAAGTTGATCATGCTCTGATACCACTTGTAAGGAAACTGAAGTGTGGAAATAGCTTCCTACACTAATCTCTAAAGGAAATTATTGTGCAAATTCTTTTAAATCCTTATAATTTCAGATTCATTAACTACTTTAACAATGATATTACAGGCATATACCATGCATACAGAAAATAGAGAATGACACAATGATTTACCCTGGGGAAAACCTTTCAGTAAAAAACTCTAGCACTCCAAAACCTGCACAATGTATTATCATCAACACAATGGTTACAACACACTTGCCATGCAAGTTCTTTTAGGAGACAATCGACACTCAAAAACAAATTTAGTAGCACCCGATCATACCAACAATACACTCTTTTTCTATCCCAGTTTGCAACCCTAAAAAATTCTTATATCAATCGCTTTCCTTTTTAGGGCAACTTCTAAAGATAGCCGTATTAGGGTTTTACCATTCTCCAAGAAAATAGCAGTATTGTGGAAGAGTGTACAGTACTCAACTTTATCACTTGCCACATGTCTTGCATGTCTTCACCCGTCATTGAATCTTCTAGAAATAGCTCTTACGTGTCATAGGAATCTATCATAACCATTTCAGCCATGATCTCCTTACACACAATTCAAGATGCCAACACATCAAGTGGAGTGACACATCAACATGCAAACTAGACATTTACACTCACACTTAATTACATTATTTGCAAGAAATACATTTTACAAAACAAATAATAAGAATAGGAATTATCCAAGGTTGAGACACCTTATTCCTAACAAGACCCATACACAGTCGCTTATATCTTTGAAACCAAAACACATTTTCAAGATCTCTTCAGTGAGGATCTTCTAAACTTGATTATTTAAAATATGTCAAAAGAACGTTAAAATCCAATGGTTGGTTTGAAACTTATGCCCTTTGCATTGAAGGCTATTTTTGTGCCAAATAAAAAAAACTGATTCAAGCATAACAGACTCTTAAATCTCATTTACAAACACTCCAAGAATCCGATACATAACCATTAATATGCCAACTATCGGTCTCCTTGTGGGCATTATCTTTGATAACGGTTCATTAAACCAATTTTAAGACCGTTCAGATATATGAAACTGCATGCTATTCTACCATAATGTCCCCAAATTGGGACTGTCAAAACAAAACAAATCGATACTTTCTAGAATATGGATTATTCAATATCCATTTCCAATAACTTAACAACCCATACATAAACTAGATTATCTCTTTAATGAAAACTGTCAACCATGAAACCCGATTCTTTTCATAACTGAATCCTTTCAGCAAAACCAAAATCAAGAACCATAATTTAACTAGTTCATGAGGAAAACTATGTAACCAATTTGCAGGGAAATAGAAAGAAGAAGACATTGCAAAAACTTAAACACATTCTATTGAAACTCAAATCTATTGAAATACAAATGCATATAACATGCATTGCTCTCTAGATGAAGGCCAGAGAGCCCACTCTTTTTCACTCTCTTAGCTTTCTTTTCTTTTCCTATTTACCGCAGTTTCCTTCTCCTTCTTTTAATCGGTTACACATCTCTCTTTATGGATATCTTAGGTAGTTATTAGACCCCTCTCATATCCTCATAACCTTTTCCATGATTACATAGTGTTGTCTAATAATAGACAGTTACAAGACAGTTACAAATGTCATTTAATTACATTTGGAATTTTAATGCTTTCAAGGTACATGCCCATATGGCACTTATACATTGCAGTCTAAAACTTACATAGTATTGTGGTTTTGAACATTAATCATCAAATTAATTCAATTTTGGGGTGCTCCTGCACCACTCTACTAACAAATACAAGAGAGAAACTAGAGGGTCTAGTCCTAGTAGTAGGACCCTACACTGGGCGTGATTGTGCCTCCTCACTCAGTATCTCTGATGATGTGTGTGACTCACTCTCCATCTGGGTATTTCATAGTATGAATCTATGATGCTTGATCATTGATCAATGCCAAATGTCAAAGTCTTCATAACTAGCTCTTAGGTAGTCTTTATTGGTGACTATTTTCAAGTCCCTAGGTCTGGAAAATGAGGTTTGAGTGATTTTGGCATGTTGGTAAGTCATGTTTGTCTGGGATTTGGGCGAGAGCTAAGCTAAGTTTTTCATAGAGATGGGGTCAAAACCAGGTGATTTGTGATAAAACAAATTAAAACCCTTTGATAATCCTTTTGCTAGCTTCATTTTACCTTAGAAAGCCATGATGGATTGTGGGAGGTAACCCTATTGAAACTTGTTGAATCCTAAAATTTGGCTAAGTTTGGAAATTTTTGAAAACCCCCAAAATCTAGAATCTACATCTTAACTCCTATAAAGATGGAAACTATCTCAAACATCCTAGAAAGTATTTATACAAATATAACTTAAAGTATAAGAACCCCTGAGCTGCAGAATTGGAAACTCAAACCGAACTGCTGCAAATGTGAAAATAAGAATGAAAATATATTTTTTGTTGTTTAATGCAGGAATAAAACCAAGACCGAGTTTTTCTATAAAACTCTCTGAGTTTTTACTAAAAAATCGCCGAGTAATCGGTGAGTTTTTAGTAAAAAATTAGCAAGTTTTCCTCTAAAAAACTTGCAGAGCCTAAAAGCTCAGTGAGTACTTGTCACTTGCCGAGTACTCTGCAAGTCTTGCAACAGAGGTTTATATCATATTCTTAAATGTATTTGGGTATTTTGAAACCGTTCCCAACATGAATCTGTTAGTATATTTTAATCCATAGGTTATCATTGCTACATAATGCTCTATCTGACATAATGTCAAACATTTGGTATACACTCTCTTTTCCCCTGTCATTTCTTAGCAACCATGGGCAGATCTGGTAATTACTGTACTTGAACAAAACATTTGCATTACCTGATTCTCATCCCCACCATAATTAAACTCATCAACAAGCTTGTTGGAATCACCTTCAAACACAAGGTTGATAATATGCTCAATAAGTGAGTAAGACAAGTGCCACAGTTCTCTAAAGGTATTGGAACTTATAGAATATAATCTACACACATGACAGTGAAAGTCTTCTGCCCTATTTTCAGCTCAAGAAATGGATTAGCACACAACACATCACCACCAACACCCTTCATTTCCAAATCAAATCATAACTCTGTTCCCAATGGGTACCAAAAAACTCACACTGTTGATGTCTTCGACAAAATAGATCAGGGTTTTCTTTATAAAACTTATTTAATACTGCCTCTTTTTACATCAATGAAATCAAAAAGAACTACAATGCCTAATCTCCATGTAAAATGCACCAAAGATTAAAAAGATTCAATTTTTTTTTCAGATTCAAGAAAACATACTATTTTTTTTAGCAATTTTTTTGTGGCTTTCCACCACAAAATATGCAGATCATGAAGAACAAATGCTGAAAATTCCATAAAAATCTGTTGTGTTTTCCATTGTTTGAGATTTGGTCAATGGTATATTTTTCATGGAGGATAGCCACGTCCAAAAAAATCATGTTCACCAACCCATCGATTTTAAAAAACATTTTGATGTTGCAACCTTCTATCATTCATCTGTGAAACACGTGACTTTGATGGAGCATTCTTTTAACCTCATCAATTCCTTGATGAGCTTCAAAATGTTGTGTGGTAAATGAAGAAGAAGGCTCAATATTTTCTTATCAATAAAAATTTAACCATTGTTGGAGCATCTTTGTACTTCTCGCAATTCAATGGAGAAAAACTAGTGGTGGATACAATGTGGTGTATTACACTTTGAGTTGGGCTACTGGTAAAAAACTTGTGCTCTTGAAAGTGAGGCCACAAATTCAAATATTTTTGGGGTAGGGTATGTATGCCTCCACAAAGAGTACAAGGTTGTCCCATATTTGTGTGACTATATGTATGGTTCCTATAACACGTGAAAAGTTGAATGACCCTACATATTGCTTATCACTAATGTACTTATTAAATTGATTTTTCACTTTTAATTTTCTTTCCTTCTCTCTTAATAGAAACCACTTTGTTGAGTAAAATGAACAATGTGCCCACTTAAATTTTAATTACATTATAAAATTTAATTCATTAATTACTGTAAAACTCACTTAAATCATAAAACATGATTCAAATCATCTACTCATCCATTCACATTTGTTAGAAATTACCTTTTCCAATTTTTAGAAGCAAACATGAGAGCCAAATTATTCCCTCATAACATGTTATGCATGCTATTATTTAAACCCAAATGATTGAAACTATTAAATTTTGAGATCAAACTTAAAATAAATTTATATGTTTGTGATCAATTCATGACCATTTCCATAAGCTCAATATAATCCTTTGTTAAGTTACCTTTATTTTGACCAAAATGCCATGACTATGGATCCTAGCACCCCTAACCTCCTCGACTATGGTTCCTATCATCCTTTGTAAGTATAATAGTTAGCTTTGTAAGTAGTGGGAAAGTGCTCTTCAATGTCAACCTTCAAAAATAAAACACAAAAGGGTGTAAGATGTATATAAATACAACTCTCTCTCTCTCTCTCTCTCTCTCTCTCTCTCTCTCTCTCTCTCTCTCACACACACACACACACACACACACACACACACACACACACACACACATANTCTCTCTCTCTCTCTCTCTCTCTCTCTCTCTCTCTCTCTCACACACACACACACACACACACACACACACACACACACACACACACATTTAAACTCCTAAACAATCAAATTATTATTCCTATTAATATCAATTCTACATTTAATCAAGCATCTTCGAGGAGATTGAGGAGAATTTTACAAACAAGCATTCATGTTTGGAAACTATGATCAAGTTATGTATTGCTCCATAATGAAGGCATGCATTAGCATCCATTAATCAACATCAAGTCTTATTGCAAGGATTCAAGACAATGAGTTTTACATCAAAGGTATCATTTGTCACTTCAAGAATTTCTTTAAAGGTTTTTAGCCTCTACCTTTAACTATAGTTAAGCTTTGTTTAATTCAACATTGTTGTAGTGAAGGTTAAAACACCAACATGAGGTTTTATTTAAGAAAGCTTAAGTATACAACCCAATTATTGTGGCTATAGCCAAAATTTATGTAATTTTTTATATTAGAATAAGACACACAATCTAGAATGTTGACTAGGTGAAAACCCTTGATCTATGCCAAGTGTTAATTTGATGAACACGAGAAAGGAACTATGTGAGAAGCTAAAGTAGAAAGGAAGCACAAGTGATGATCAAGACTTGAAGGTGAAAACAAAAGAATGTGAGAAGCTTGCAAAAGACAAAGAAGTCCTAAAACGTGAGATGGAATTTGTGATAATGATGCTAATCAAGAAGATTGAGGAAAGGAAGAAGAATGAAGAGAAACTTGATCAGTCCTTGAAGGAAAATCCGATGAGTGCCACAGACTTAATTATGAGATTAGACAACTACAACTTGGCCTGCAAGAATCAAAACACAATGAGGAAGTTGTTGGAAAGAAGATTGACATTCTAAGGAATGAACTTTCTACTACAAATGAGTACAAGGAGAAATTCATGATCAGCTCAACTAAGCTTGATGCGGCATTTGAAAGCCAGAGAATGAAAAGTAACACATAAGGTCTTAGATTTGAGAAAGGAGAAAACTCTGGTTCTAGTCAATGTAATCATCAGTCAAACAATTTGAAGGACAAACCTAAAAGGTCTTTGGTAAGAAAACCTAATGTTGAACCTTTCAGTGGTAAATGTGTTTGTGTGAATTAAATTTGGTCCTAAATTTTTTCAATGCAAAGATATATAGATTGAATGGATCATCTTTTTCATCTCAGTGTTTCAAATGCAATAAGTATGGTCATAAATCAAGTGAATATAGAAGTGTGGTGGACAATAATTTCAATAGAGGGAATGTTAGATGCTTCGAATGCAATAGGTAAATAGACATATTTCTAATCAGTGCAGATCAAGAGGAAACCAAATAAATAAAAAATGTGGACAAACAAATGTGGTATGCTACAATTGCAAGAAATCTCATCACATTAAAAAATATTCTAGAAGCAAGAATGTAGACAAGAAGGGTTTGATAATCAACAACAATATGTAGAATAATGATAAAGGAAAGGGAAAAGTAATTGTGGATGAGATTATAAAGAAGATGGACAAAACTTGGGTGAAAAAGAGTGAGATTGATGCAATAAATAGGTCTATGCCCAAATCTGGTGTTAGAGATTGTACTACAAATTAAATTTAGGCATTTGGTCTAGGGGGAGTTTTCAAGAAAATATTACAAACCCCCTCATATAAGTAAGAACCTAAATGTGGTAGGTTGATATAGCCATTTTGGGCTATTGCAGATGTTTTGGAAACATTCTCTAAAGATTTTGAGTTGTATTGATGATCTATAGGAGAATTTTTGAGGAACACAGAGTGAAATAGGGTATCCGATGGAGTTAGGGAAAAGTGTATTTATTATGGAATAAAGTAGATATGTAAATGATGAAAGGCAGTTTTTCTCATTATTTGTCACTTTTCATTTGAGAATGAAGTGAAAGGAGAGCTTTGCAACCCATTTTTCTGTGATATTGAAGGCGTGAAGAAGATTCCTGTGTAAACCCTAGTTCGACAAAAAGGTATTTCATTGAAAAAAATTGATCTTGCATTTTCACATATAGATACACTAAAGATTATTGATTATCACAGAATGCCCTAGAGCTAAATTCAATAAATATCCATTCAAATCAGTAGAATATGATCTGCTAGGTGTGTTGTCATCAGTTTCATACGGTGTTCTTCATGTCAAAGACATTATGGCTTATATAATGCAAATATTGAAGATTTAGGAGATTCCCAATTGATAAAACTTTATATGGACAATCTAGGTATGTGCAGGATCATAGTATGCCAAAAAGTGGCGATGTGAAAAAGAAGTCTTGATTGGTAGACTGATTGAAAAATAGCTATAACTTTCAAATTTTATATCTTTTTTTAATTCAGAAACATGTGTCACATTCTATGCTTTTCGTAATACAATAAAAAACAAAAAAAATCAATTTAATGAAGTTTAGACTAAGTTAAGGTGGTCAGACATGAGAGTTTTTATATTCTGGAAAATTTGTAGAAGAAAAATCATAATTAATTATTTACTTGAAAAAAAATTACAAAAAAATATGCATCACATCTAGACACTAATCTACTACTTATATCTAGAATCTAGTAAAAAATATTATCATTTGATTGTATTTAAGGTGGTCAGACATATGCCTACTTCTTATCTTTTTAGTCCTGATTGATGGAATGATTGAAAAATAACTATATATTTCAAACGGTATAACATTTTTGAAATCCAAAACTGAGTCACATTCTATGCTTTTCCTACTACAATTAAAAACTAAAAAAAATCAATTTGATGAATTTTAGACTAAGTTAAGGTGGTCAGACACGAGATTTTTTATATTCTAGAAAAGTTGTAGTAGAAAAATCATAATTAATTATTTACCTAGAAACAAAATACAAAAAAATATGCATCACATCCGAACATGAGTCTACTACTTATATCTAGAATCTTGTAAAAAAATATTATCATTTGATTGTGTTTAAGGTGGTCAGACATACACCTTCTTCTTATCTTTTTCCTGAAATTTTCATACTACTGCATTGAAATTTGAAATTTCACCATATAATTTTTTTTTTAAAGAAGGGATAGTATCTTAGAAACTAGATTCAATTTTCTACAGATTCTCTTTTTGCACATTTTTGATATAAGATTGACACCTTGTCCAAATTTTGACATCAACTTTCTTAACCCTGATTTTTTGAATTTTCATTGCCACTTAAGACCTAGTTTGGCATACCATGATCCTGCACATACCCATCTATTGGTTGATTCTAAGAATAAGGATGAATTCAAGGTCCTTGAGGAGAAGAAATTCACATAGGTTATTAATTTTTTGTATTTTGATGAAAATGAATGGGTTGAAGGAGTTCATGCAAGTAAATTTGCATGTATTGAAGCCAATCATGTCATTTAAAGACTATATAGGTAATAAATTTGTAATGAATCCTAAAGGGCTTGTTAAGGACCTTAGGATTATCAATGGTGATATATGAGCATAATGGAAAAATGAAGTTAATTAGGTCTCTAGGAGTCTACAAAGGATGTAGCAATGGTTAATGAATTCTTAAGGATCTTCTAGATAGGGTTGATAGGCTATTTAGTTGTTTTATTCTATAAAATGTAAGTTGGAGAATTCAAATTTTTGAATCCCAACGGCTAGATGTGATTATGAGGGAAATCAATTTTAGAAGGTTTAATCATTAAAAAAACAATCCAACCGATCCAAAATAGTTGGGGAAGTTAGTAAGGAATTTTATAAAAGGGTTTTCAATTATTGTATAGGCATGAGGCCTAGAATGTACGAATTGTCTCAGTAAATGCAAAGAAAACCCAAAATATTACACTTTTCTTATTTGTTTATTGCATGAATTGAATTCATATATGTTATATTGGTTTTTCTAATGAATTATTGGCATTATTTATTACAATATGAATGTTCTAAGGGCTTAATTGTTTTAGACTATACGACTTGCGCTTACTATTCTTGGAAAGTCACTATTTTCTCCTTGACAGTTTAGTTTTTTTAATGAAATGGTTCATTCCATAATGAAACAACTCTAATTCTCATGGAATGACACCATTATAATATGTATAATACATTTATAACATAATAGTTTGCATTTGATATGAATGGGACAGGTGATCACCATATTTAAGAGTGGAAACTTGGATTAATTACTTGGAATAGAGCAGTAGTGAGTAATTGTCCTTAAGAAGGACCCTATCTAAGGTTGTGGGTTCTTTTGGAATAGTAAATGTACGGTGAATCCATAATTTATTTGATGGTAGAAGTACTGGGAAGTAAGACATTTCGAGAGCCCTAGTTGTTGGGGTTGTTTGAAGCCAAAATTAGGGGTTTTATACTTGCAAAGGTCTGAGGGTTAATTTGGTTGGATATTCTTTTGTTTGGGGTTGTTTGTGAAGACTTTTGATATTTTGGAAGTCTATAAGTAAGATCTTGACATACTTGATTTGTAAAAGAATACTTTTAACCCTCTTTAAGACATAGTACAGTCAAGTTTTGGGACAGTTGGTCCAAAATACCAGCATCAAATATTTTGATATTTTTTGTAAGATGATAAAGGGTATCTAGAAAGGTAACTAGTTTAGAGAGTTGTTTAGAAGAATTGGAAGTTAGGTGTCAATTTAGGTCGTTGTAGGGCTACAAAGAGCCTAGGCCTAATAGGAGTGTTTCCAAGGTTGAAGTGTTGTGGAAGAGATTGAATATCTCTTTGTATTCTCTTTATTTTCTCTACATTCTACGTTTCCTTGGTATCCTTCTCATCTTTGTTCATTCTGCCAGTAAGTGTTGAGTTGCAGTTATTGCCGAGTGTTCCTATATGTGATGAGCTGTCTAGTGTTGGCCGAGTGTTCCTATATGTCCCGAGTGAACCAGAGGTTTGCTGATACTCAGTTCTTCTCATTGTTCTCTCTACGTCAGGTAGTATTAAAGCCTCAGGGAAAGGTTTGGGCAAAAGGTTGAAGTTATTTATGGCACCAAAGAATCAGATGGAAATTGAAATTGAAGAGTTGAGGGAAGCACTTGAGGAGAAGGAAAGAGAGAATAGGGAGTTAGTGTTAGAATAATTGAGAGGGGGGATAAATCAGTGGCCTCAAAAATTAATCCAATAATCCCAACCAAAACTTATATAAAAAATATAATACCTCTAGTTATCTTCAGTCCTATAAGATGTATGCCTTTTCAAATATATACTGCTCGGTGAATATTTTGTTTATCCTTTTCCTAGCCTTTACCAAATAGCAACTAATAAACTTAGTTTTTACTGACCAATCATATTTTAGCAATGTGTAAAGAAAAAACACCAAAGTAATGAACCATATACACATTTGACACATGGATTTTTAATGTGGAAACCCTGTTAAGGGAAAAACCACTTGGGACTGGTAACCCAAAATATTTATTCTTTTGAAGTGAGCTCGGTGAAGAGCCAACCCTGTTAAAGGTTACAAAAACACTGTTAAGTGCAACCTTGTTAGATGATTTAAAACCACTGGTTATTATTTTTACCTTAGGCATTCACTATGATATCAACAAGAAAAACCTTTTGATACTCTTGAGTATCTCAATACATTAAGGACTCTTAAATCCCACTCAGTTAAGAGATTTTCTGACTCAATGGTTAAAATGAAACAAGAAATTATCTGTTCATTAATACAACTTTAACATGCATATTTTCAGATCTATTGTTATTCCATAATACCTCTTTGATCAATATTCTCTTCAATTCCTTTGCTCCCCTATTTCTTCTTTTCTACTCGATGAATGCTCTTTCTTCTGTTGCTTGGTGTCTGCAGAATTATTGGCTTTGTTCTTCAGCTTGTATGATCAGATCTGCATGAAGACTTCTATCTTCACCAAAATTATATTTAGCATTCCTCCTTTTCATAATGAATTACTTGTCTCTTTATATAGACATGATTTCACCATTTAATCTCCTTTTCTTTCATGTTCTTAACATAGATTGTTTCTTGATCCGCAGATCTTTCCATGCATTTCTTTAATCTTTAAAGCTTAGCTTTATTCCATAGATTTCTCCTTCACAAATGTGAATAAAAATCTTCTTATTATCCTTAGTTCAATTGGTCGATAAAAAAAATCAATCAATCAGTTAACTCTAATTATAGCTCTTGCTAGCTAAGTGTTTTGTTGTTTCCTAACTCCAGTTCTGATCGATGATCAATGCTTAGTTTTCTCGTTCATTGACTCAAGTTGTTCTCAGGAATCAACATTGTTCGTCGGTATTTTCTATCTGTCAGTCAACACTGTGAACTGCTCAGGGTTCACTTCAACTATGCTCGGTGTTGCGGTGCTTGGTATACACTGTGACTGCTCGGGGTTCTCTATTCATCGGTGTGCACTATTCGTCGGTGTTTACTCTCATTCGGTGTACACTAGCTTTATATGTTTACAAATAAAATAAAATTTATCTCTTTGGTTTCTTGAGGTCTATGACATTATGTTTATGACCAATCAAATTATATCAAGTTGACATCAATGAAAATACAATACATTAACTGATTTAATGCCTTGTATTTACTTTCTACAGCTCGGTGATCATCAACTTATCATCTTCAAACATTCAATCAGTTATAGTTCATCAATCTATCCCTTTGGCATTGATGGAAACATACTTATCAACACAATATGAAATATGTCATATCATGCCAAACTTATTTTTCTATAACCAATTCAAATATATGACTCCCGGTAAGCTCTTCTAGCTTAGGTTTGATTCTTGCATAGTGCTTTTCTTCAATCCCTTCAATGGATATGTGTAGCAATTCTTTCTTTTGCTTCTGTCTCTTCTTTTGTTGTAGAATTTCTTCTCACTTTTTTGGATAGATATACAGTGTTATCTTTTCTCCAATTCTCTCCCTTGGATGGATGGTTACTTATTTGAATCTTTCTCTCCCTGTGTAGAATCATCTTCTTTCTCTGATTTTTTCTCTCCCTTTGACTATTCCTCTTCCTGATGGATATTTCTCTTCTCTCCCTTTGGATGATCATGATAGATATTTCATATTTGAATATCTCTCTCCCTTTGACAACAATGCCAAACTTAAATATATTATTGAATTCTTGTTTCCATCAACAATATAGCTCTATAGTAGCCAACAATATCTCTGGTGTTCAGTGTAGTTAAGTACCTTTCTGTGTACTGATATATCATTGCAGTCCACATATTTTCTTGCATCAACATGATTGATCTTCTGATAGTGTGTAGGCTGATGTAGTCTTCTAGTCAGTTTAGTGACCATTAGACAAGGATCAGACCCCTAGTCTCTTCCTCAAGTACTCAAATGTATCTTTTGGCAATGGCTTTGTGAATATTTCTGCTAATTGTTCTTTGGATTATACATATTCTAGTATCACTTCTTTCTCTTGTACTTGTTCCCTCAAGTAATGATACTTTATAGAAATGTGCTTTGTCTTAGCACACATCATAGGGTTCTTTGAAATGTTGATAGCACTTGTATTATCACAATAGATAATTACTCATTCAATAATTTGCATATTCATACTTTTCAGTAATTGCTTGATCCATGCAATGCTAGAGAAATTTGCAGAAACAACCACATATTCTGCTTTGACAGTTGATTGAGATATGCATCCTTGCTTTTCACTTATCCATGTGACAATTTTTTCACCCATAAATAATGCTCCTCATGTTGTGCTCTTTCTATCATCTATGTTTCCAGCCCAATCAACATCTGTATAGACTTGTAGCTCAAATTTTCCTTCTTTATTATACCACAAACCATAGTCTTCAGTATTCTTTTGATAGCAATCATGTGTGATTCCTTGGGATTAGCAAAGAATCTTAGAACTATGCCAACTGCATGTGCTATATCTAGTCTTGTGTGTACAACATACATTAGCTTGCCAATCATAGATCTATATAAGGTCTAATTTACCTCCATTGTATTCTCTTCCTTTGTCAAATTGCATCTGGTTGCCATAGGTGTTCCAAGTGGTTTAGAGTCCTCCATTTTGAATATCTTCAGAACTTCTTTGATGTATTTAGATTGTGTGATGTAGAGGGATGCATCTTGTTGTATAATTTGTAGACCAAGAAAAAATTTGGTCTCTCCAAACATTGACATCTTAAACTCTTTTCTCATTTCATCATCAAATCATTTACATAGCATATCATTACCTCCAAATATGATATCATCAACAAATATCTCAGCAATCAGAATTTTATCATTAGTATCTCCTTTGAAATATAGATTATTGTTATCACTTATTCTCACAAATCCAATACTAATGAGATAAGAGTGAAGTCTTTCATACCATGCTCTCAGTTCTTGTTTCTATCCATAAAAGGATTTGTGTATTCTACAAACCATGTTCCTCTTTTTAGGATCAACAAACCCTTCAGGTTGTTTAATGTATACCTCCTCTTCTAGTATTCCATTTAGAAATGCAGATTTAACATCCATTTGGTATACTTTGAATCCTTTGAAAGAAACATAAGCAAGTAGAATTCTTACTCCTTCTAGTCTAGCAACGGGTGCAAATATTTCTACATAGTCAATACCTTCTTCTTGTGCATATATATACCCTTTACATACCAGTCTTGCTTTGTTTCTTGTGACTTCTCCATTCATTCAGATTGTTTTTGAATATCCATTTGGTACCAATGAAATTTTTATCACTCGGTCTAGGTACTAATGTCCATGTTCTATTCTTTTCAATCTACTCAATTTCTTCATTCATTGCACTGACCCATTCTTGATTCTCAAGTGCAGTATTAATAGATTTAGGCTTGAAATCACAAATAAAACATCTAGTGTTCAGTGACTTACTTCTTGTTCTCATTCCAGCTCTTTTGTCTCCAATTATCTAGTTCTACAGATGGTGTCTTCTGACATACTTAGTAGGTATGGGTTCAAATCTTTGTTCATCATTTTGATCATCATCTTGACCTTCATTTTTATCTTCATCATCGCTCGGTTCATCACTGTGAGCATTTTCCCTAATTTTTGGTGTGTGTAGCCTGTTTCTCGGTTGCATTGTTCTGTCACTCAGTAGTGATACAGTGTTGCTCAGGCAGAGTCTCAAGTTCTTCACTGTAGACAAATCTATTGTAATCTTCTAGTTCATTTCCACTTTCCTCATCATTTTTCTCAGCAAATTCATCCACTTTAACATTTTCACTTTCAAAGATTTTTTTAGAAGATTTGTTAAGACATTTATAGGTTTTTCTTTTGGTAGAATATCCTAGAAATATTCCTTCATCAATTTTGGACTCGAGCTTCCCATTTCTATCATCATTCAATATATAACATTGACTCCCAAAAATTCTAAAGTAACTTACATTTGGTGTGTATCCATACCATAGCTCATAAGGTGTCTTATTGGTGTGTTTATTCAATTGAACTTGGTTTAATGTATAGACAACAGTACTTATAGCTTCTCTCTAGAATGTTTGTGTGATGCCTTTTTCAATCATCAGTGTTCTAGCACAATCAACAATATCTCCAAACAAGGATGACATGCTAATATTGAAGCGATGCATCCTAGCAGAGGAGCTATGGTTTGTGGAGGAGTGGGAACGGGGACAACGGAGGAAGATGCAAAGAGAGGTGAGGAGAGTGATGGTGATGGGGGAGGTGGGGCAAGGGGCGGAGCTAGCATCAGAGAATGCAATGGAGGTTTCTTCTGCATGGGAGATCCTAGCAAATTTTGGGGAGGGCGGCGCGAGATTGGAATATCTTCTCCCTCACAAAGCGGAGACCGATAGGAAGAAGACTATCGGTGTTGGTTTCTCCTTTGCCATGGATAGTTGTGTGGGGAGACCCTTGCTGGTCTCTTTGGAAGAGTTAGGGGAGGTGTATATGGTGGTGAGGAAAGATGGATGTGCTTGCAAGAAGCAGCCCCATTGCCCCCTTTGGACTCTTTTCAGCTTTCTTTTCCCTGCTCATGGCAGAGGGAAATTTTTTTCTATGGAAGAGAAGCCCAAAAATAGAACTTGTGAGAATCTTGAAAGGTGGCTAGCCTATTTCGTTAGGGACGAATGGATGGACCCTATCTCTGTTGTTCATTTCTTTTCCTGTTTCAATGTGTTGTTTTCAGTTGTTTTTTGTTATCCCATGTTGCTGGAAGCTATATATTATAGGGTTATTTCCCTTTTCATCTTATTTCCACTGTACTATACTCCTATCGAGGTGGAGTATAGCCATATTGAGGGAGGAGCTTTTCATGTGACATCTTAGTGGTGGAGTCTTATTGCTCTTCAGATCTCTTTTCCCTCACTTCCTATCGAGGTGGAAGACTCTATTAAGGTGAGGGCTCAGCCTATTGAGGTGGTCTGTGGCTGCTGGGAGGAGACTGCTAGTAGTGGAGTTTAGTTGCCTCTATCATGTTGCCACATGAAATTTTTATGGAAATGGATGGGGCTTAGCTTTCTACAGTCTAAGTGGGCTATGCTGAAAATCCAGATCAGTTCTGGAGGTCTCCCTTTGGTGCTGGAGGATTTAAGACCTGTTGCTTCTGAGGAGGATGAGGGAAATTATGGTTTTCCCTTTTTTCTTTGCTTGTTGTGTGTGGTTGGCTAGTACATCCAGGTGGATGCTGAAAGTTTTCAAGGGCCCATTTTTGAAGATGGTTGTTTCTGGTTAGGGTTAAAGTTTGGGTTTGGGGCTATGGTGCTCTATGATGTAGGTATTTTTGGTTTAGGGATCCATGTAAAAACCCTAGAAATATGTATGGGGATTTTTAATATTCCAGTTAAGTTAATGGCTTAAGGTTGTTGCTTATTCTTTGGGCAGCTGGGGTTTTAGAGTTTGACATTGGTTAGCAGCTAACAGTTAACTATCTTTGGTCTACTGGTATAAAAATTTTATTCGTTAGAGGATATTTATCTTAGTTGGGTTTCAGAATCCTGCCAAAATCTGCTTGTACAAGGTTTTGGGGCTCCTTCAAAACCTGGTTTTACCCTAATCAAAAAAATTTAATCTATTCCTTCTTTCAACAATCTCATTTTGATGTGGTGTTCTCGGTGTATAAACTTGTATTGTAATTCTATGCTCAGTACAAAATTCATTGAATTCATCATATATAAATTATCCTCCTCTATCTGACCTTAGACATTTTAGTTCTTTTCCACTTTGTTTTTCAACTATGGATTTATACCATTTGAACATCTTGAATGCTTTAGATTTATCTTTTCAGAACATAAAAATCATCATTCTAGAATAATCATCAACAAATAGAATGAAGTATCTATCACCATGATAGCTCTTTGTTCTCATTGGTCCACATAAGTTAGTATGGACTAATTCTAGAATAACATTAGATGTGTAGGTTTTTCTCTTGAAACTAGACTTTGTCATTTTTTCTTTTTGACAATTCTTACACATGACATGGTCAGGTTTTGACATGCTCGGTAAGCCTCTTACTTTTCTTTTCTTTCTTATCCTAACCATGTCAAAATTCACATGACATAATATTTTATGCCACAACCAAATGTCTTCATTTCTAGCCAATAAATAAGTGGTCTCAATATTATCAAGATAGAATAGGTTACCTTTTGTTTGTTCACCAGTACTGATCAACCTTCCTGTTCCATTATAAATCTTTTTCTTTTTGTTCTCAAATGCAACTCGGTGTCCTGTGTTGTTTAGTTGTGAAACACTCAATAGATTATAGTTAAGTCATTTCACCCAATATGCATTTTTACATCTAATCAACTTATTCAACATGATTGTTCATTTTCCTTCAACTGGACAATGTGAGTCATTACCTATCCTAATTGACCCACCATTATAATATTCAAAAGTTTCAAACTTTTCCTTGTCTCCAGTCATGTTGTAAGTACATCCACTATCAATAATATAGACATCATTTTTACTAATCTTAGATATGAGTACAGTTTCAACATACCTTTCTTCTTCATCTAAATCATCCTTCATAGAAATTAATACTACCTCAACATCTTCATCAGATTCAGTGTCAGTATTTTCATCTTTGTTCTCAACCAGGTAATAAGCCTTCTTACCTTTGTCCTTTTAGTCCCAGTTATCTCTTTTGTTAGAGTGTCGGTTGCTTCTGTAGTCTCGGTCATCACTTCTGTCAAACTTATTTTCATAAGATCTATCATTGTTTCTTTCATATTTTCTTTTGTTAGGGCATCTAGGAGAAAAGTGTCCAATCTCTTTGCAATTAAAATAGACCAATGGTAATTTACCTTTGTATCTACCTTTGCCTCTTTGCAATCTTCTAGCCATTAGTGCTTCCATTTCATCAAGTTCTTTTTCATCACTATCACTTTCACTATCATTTCTCATAGTGTGTTTATTAATTGATTTACTTATTTTAAGAGAAGATTTGAATGCAGACAATAGTTGGTAAGACACTATTGTCAAAGTTATTCATCTCAAATGAAATAATTCTACTAATCAAACTATCTACATTAAAATTTTTATTTTCTACTGCTCTCATTTCTTGAATTGCAGATACTCTAATAGCATAAACAGGCAATAAGGTTCTTAGAATTTTACTTACCACTATTTCTTCTTAAAGTACACCTCCTACTCCTCAGATAGAATTAACAAAATATTTGATTTTTCTACTGTACTGAGTGATTTTTTCTCCTTTTTTCATTCTAAGGTCATCAAACTTTCCTCTTAGGCTTTGAGCTTTAGCTCTTAGCACATTTTTATGTCCTCCATGTACTAGCTTGAGTTTGTCCCACATTTTCTTTGTAGTGGTGCATGATTTGACATCTTCAAATTCAACATAGGAGAGTGAAGAAGCAAGTTCTATCATCATAGAATTGTGTTCATGTTTCTCTCTCAATTGATCAACTATTGGAGGTCTAGTAGGTAAAATAAATTCAGTATCCAAGTATTGTGTAACATCATTTCCAATACCTGATAAGTGGAGTCTTATCCTTCTTTTCCATGATGAAAATTTGTCTTTGTTCAACTTAGGCCCATACCTTTTACTCATCTTATGATCTTTAGCTTGAGTCTTGAAACTCTCTTCCAAGCACACTAGCTCTGATACCAATTTCTAGAATAACTGAGAGGGAGGGGGGTGAATCAGTGGCCTCAAAAATTAATTCAATAATCCCAACCAAAACTTATATAAAAAATATAATACCTCTAGTTATCTTCAGTCCTACAAGATGTATTCCTTTAAGTAATCTTATATCTCAAAAATTGTGTTGTACGACCTAGGAGAGAGAGAGAGAGAGAGAGAGAGAGAGAGAGAGAGAGAGAGAGAGACCACTATAGCCAAAATGGAAAAAATTTATATGAAAATATAGTTTCTTGGGCCTTTTGAGCATGATAGTGAGGTCTGTTTGCACCCAAAATGTACCAAAAAAATTTCACCTTCAGATTGAAGATAAAACCCCAAAAAAGTTGAGATTGTTGCCTTTGAATCTCTGCTTTAGAAAACACCATAACAAGCAACAGCAGCACATCTCTGATACCATAAGGGGAAATTGAAGACCAAAAAACCTAAGTGTGCTTATTGTAATAATTCCAATCATGATGAGTCTTAGTGCTTTCAAAATAAGGTAGATGGATATGCCCAACAAATTTCTGATTTGAAAGCTCTTCTTCACAAGAGAAAGATTGATATTCCTTCTTCCTCTTCTCACTAGTCTTCTTCATCATCTTCTCAGGTAGATGGCTCAGAAAATAGAAAGGGTCATGCATTATGTGCATCTACTATTGCTCCCTATTCTAGATGGCTATTGGATTCAGGTGCTTCACACCATATGGCATCTTCTTGGTGTTTATTCTCATCTTTTGAGGCTTCTCCTACCCCACACATTTTTATGGAGAGTAACACTATTATGAATATATGTGGAAAGGTTTCTATTGACATTGATGATGGTGCATTCCAAGATGTACTATGTGTTCCATCCTTGTCCTCTAACCTTCTCTCCATCTATCATATTACTCACAGTGGTATAGGGAAGATAGTTGAGTTCACTCCAGATTGAGTGAACATCAGAGATAGTGTGATAGGAAATATTATTTCCACAGGGACAATTAATCATGGTACTCACTTTTACTCCTTCTCTCATTTTGGTCCACCATCTCCATTGTCATAGAATATCTCTCCTACTTCACGAGTGCATATTGAGGAGAATTTGGGTCACCAGAACTTATGTGTTGTTCCTCAAATCAGTGTTGTGGCTTCTACACCTCCTCCTCCTCTTGTTCATTTTGCATTTTTTGAGCATGATTCCTCTTCAGCATTACCTGTTATGGTCGCTCCTTGCATCGAGCCACCTCCTCCAGTTGTTGAGGGCATATTCGAGGACATTCATCTCCTCCTAGATGATAGATTCAGGCCATCTATTGGCCCACCTTCATTGGAGATTCCACTACAGGAGTCTCATGCATTCTCCTTTGAGCATCAGTTAGGCCTTCTAGTTTCACCTATCATTCAGGGGTTTCCTTGTTATTTTGTCCCTTTGTTTCTTCCGCATTGGAGTTCCATTGGTTCAGTCATTTTCACAGGGGTTCTATCATTCTGGGCGGATTTGGTGTCTCATCTCTCTCTCATGGGGGGGCTATTTGTACTTATGGTTTTGAGAGAGTCTCTTGAGCCATTTCTTTTCTGCATTTTCCTATCTCTTTTTGGAGAGGGGTTTTTCTCACTGGGTTTTCTCCTTTATCTTCAGTTTACAAAGATTTTCTTGTATTGGGTACCTGATCAGGCCTTGTTGTCGGGACCCATTTTATGATTTCATAGTTGTGCTAGTTTCGATTTCCCCCTGAGCTTAGCTTAAGGGGGGTGTTAGAGTAATCATTAGTTTTCTTATTAATTAAATCATGTTGATTTAATTAATTAAGTTATTACTCTTTAGTGCTTAAGCTTTCTCTTAGGTGCATTAATAATTAATTCTTTTATTAATTATTAATGTGCAACCTAGCTTTTTATTTTTTAGGATTTTGTTCACCTATATAGATTGAACCTTGTAATTCTTTTTTGATAACTTGGAATATAATTTTTCTCTCACATTCTTGAGTATTTCTGAGTTCTTGTTTTTCCTCCTTTCTACTTCTCTCCTCTGACAAGTTATTTGCATGCATGTGTGTTGGAAATAATGGGAAGTGTCTACTGAGAGGGGAGAGATGAATCAATACCTCTAAAACTGTTAGTTAATTAACCTTTAACCTTATGTAATCAAATCTTTTCTTTATCGATCATATATGTTGTTCTTTCTTTATGCATGTGATATTAATTCGTAATCTTAATTGTATGTAGACATTCATAGAAACATTCATGAAAGTAATTGACACATAACACAAGATACAGTAATGCAGAAAACCCCTGTTAGAAGGTAAAAAATGCGGTGGGGATGGCATCCACAAACCTTTACTATCTACAAATTGGAAGGGGTCAGTTAAGCCTTACATTTTGATCACTTCTGATGATCTACCCTGTTATGAGTATTATGTGGAGACTTGTTAAGATCTATATGAGTTAATTTTGGCCTTCTAAATCAACCACACACTTCAACATAGTCATTCTTCACCAGGTACAGCCAAGATTGAATATGAGTTATTCATCCTGCCTGTCTGCGTGATTCGACCTGTTTCCTTCTATCTAGATGGAGTTTTAAAATTTTCTCTCAGGACGAGGGCCTCACAACTATGGACCATCTAAGAACGAAGGATTTTTAACCATGATGAATGCTATGAAATGCAAATATTATCCTAGAAATTGAAATATGAATGATAATCTAAACATCAATGCTACATGATTTCAATGCATTTTAATCTAGAAATTGAAGCTATTCTAATTTGCAAATTGAAATTAAGCTATATGAGATTATGAAAATGAGCTAACAATTCAGCATAATAACAATGCAATTTTAATTCAAGTTTTCAGGGGATTTGAATGAAGAAAGAGGGTTCTTTTATAAACCCTGAGAAGACCAAAATAGAAACTTTCCAGCTTTGAAATAAAACAATTAGAAAAAACCAATTAAAATAGAAAG
>MU227301.1:534540-549827 GCA_018584345.1 Thuja plicata
CCATGTTATAAGCTTTAAAGGGAACGGGACCCACCTTCAGTCGGGTGATCGCGTGAAGATTTAGCAAGTCAAAGAAATGTCTTCCGACCTTGCGCCTACTTCATGTCGCGTGATCGCTGGATCAGCTTAGTTAAATAGTTAGGCTCTTTCTTCAGTCGCGTGGTCTCGTGATTAAATGGTGGTTAAGAGATAACAGTCATGACCATGCGACTAACTGTTTGATGTTAGTAGAAATACTCAGTCGAGTTGTCGCTAGATAAGGTGGGATGACTCAGTTGTTCAGAAAGGGTTACATGGACAAAAGAAAAGATGACATCTGTCACAGGGCTAATGGTTGTCGCCTGATCGCTTGATGAAGAAGGAGGATCACGCGATAACAAGACTAAGGTATGCATCCCTCAGTCGCAAAGTCTCCTAATGTTTTAAGGGCATATGCGATTCTAAGGCAATTAAAAGATAGCCGTCCGATGCAAGGGACAGATGATTTGATGGTGGTCGCCAAGTCTGGTGATGCAAGTGCCCTAAAGGGAAAGATCTCCTGACTCAGTGCCTTGGGGCAGTCGGATTGTCGCTAGAAAGGAAAATGGGCACGTGCTTCAAGTTAAAGGTAAAGACTATGGGTCACCCGACTCAGCGACTAAGGGTTGTCATGTTATCTGGAAAAGAAACATGAGCATCTGGCGATCAGGCGACAAGCCGTGACGGTTAAAGAGTAGCAGTTAGTAGCATGGTCGCTAGACAGATGATGAGTTAAGTAAAATGACTCGCAACTTCGATTTCACATGGTCGCCTTGTCGCCGGAGGTAACTTAGGTTGGCCAGGGGTTAAGAAAAGCACAGTGTCGCTAGGTCATGAGATATAACCATGATTAATGACTGAGTTCTGCGACTTAGAGACTAGCCATTGTCGCGTGGTTGCCTGATTTGAATTTGAAATTCTGGCGGCAAGATAACAGAGGAGAACGCTTGGCATCCATGGTTTCTCTGTGCTCGTGTTCCAGATTTGATCAGAGGAAGGAACAAAGTTATGACTGAGTTTCTAGAAGTGCTAGGGGGAAGGGGAAGAAGTCATGGGCGATGACGAGGAGAACACTTGGCTATGCACTGTTCACGGACAAGAGAGGAAGTTATTGCAGAGAAGTATAGGTGAACAGGTGTGCATGACTTTCAGAGTAACATAAATTTTACTAGCCGCCGTCTACCGAATCCGATTTTCCAGTTGCCAGATCGAGGAGGTCAGGAAAATATCCATGAATATCTATTTTGACTCGGTCATTCTCGACCGCCTTCTCTCTCTTTTCCTCTCTCCTGTGTTTTAGGGTTAGGGTTTTCATGACCATCCTAAGCTTGTTGCATCCTAAGGGATCCCAAGATGGTCATAGCTCTATATATAGCAGAAGGGTTGCAATTGTAAAGGGTTGGAAGGTAGTTTGATATTTGTAGTATTTTTGCTCCTGTATCTATTTCTTTCATCCATCTACTTCTCTTCTGATTCTATGACAGCTTGCTATTATTGTAATTTCCTTGTGCCTCATTCTGTGTAATTCATGTTTATCCTCTTTTGCAATCAATAATTGAGTAGATGTTTTACCCCTTATTGATCAAGCTGAGTCTGGTTCATTGTGTGTTGTGTCTATTTCACTTGGATTACTGTATTGTGAAGTTTTATCTTCCCTTGTAGTAATTTTAGTCTCTGACCTTCACATGTTTGCTAAGAATCATGTGGTAGAAGTTGTGTTAGTTGAGTTATATGTATGTGTAGTGCAGTTTCAAGGCAGAAGAAAGTAGGCCCTATCTTGGTGTATCACCCTTTCCTTTCAAGTAATTTGGTTTTTTGCATCTCCTTCTCCCTTTTCCCTGAAGAGATAGTTTTAGGTGCATCCTGATAGTAGAGGAAGCTGGCCTTCTCTGGAGATTCAACCTCGTAGTTCAAGTCCCACAGCTTGGAGGTTGATTCCATGTTTCACTAGGTTGGTGTTAGAGAAGCTTTCAGCAAGGGTGCAAACCTCAGTGACAACAGTGATCTTGCACCTAGCTGATTGGACATGAAGATTTGAAAAAGATACATATTACAGAAGACTACAGATAAGTTATGGCACCCTTTTCTATTGCTACCAAAGGGGGAAGAAATCGATGTGAAAATCCCTACTGTTTTGGGGAGATTTGTGTTGAGGATATTGAGAAGATTGTATTGAGAGAAAGTAATTTATGGATGATGCATATGGATTTTCCCATATGTTGCCTCCAATGTCAAAGGGGGACATTGTTGGATGATATTATTTTTGGTTACTGATCATGTTGTTAATATTCATGTTTTGTCACTGACGTCAACATATATTTCTATGGAGAAGATAGACTAGCAACTTAACTGGAAAGAGTGTACAGACACTGTACAGCTGATTCAGAATGATCAAAGTTGGATTTATGTAGAAGGATGTGTGCTGACCTTATTCCTAAGGTTTCTTGACTTTATGTTACCTATTGTGGATGTTACAGTTGATTTAGTGAAGACTGGTTTTATGGATTGTAACTCTGATTCTGGACAAAGTAGGTCTCTATGTTTTGGGTATATCTTTCTGACAAAGATTTCAAAACTTGTGAGCTTAGTGATGGATAGCTCACATATGATACTAGAATAGGTTGAGTTTGATTGTTGATTGGATACTGATGAGGTTAGTTATGGTGTGTATTCTAGAGAAGACCTATTTCCTGGCCGACTTCAAACATGTTGTGTGTGAAATTAATTGTGAGCATGAATTACGGATCTAGAAGTATATGTAATGGATTTTTAATGTTGTATACTTTTTTTAGATACCGTGTATATCTTAGCAAGGGGCTATGTAATTATTTGTATGATGGAAAGCCATAATTAGCTGGCCTAGTTAATTATGTATTAGGAAAGCTTAACTGGCTGGCCTAATAAATTATTATAAGAGGGTATATATGAAAGATAAATTCTTGTGGAGAATTGTGAGAGAGAAATATAGAACGAGAAGTGGAAGTTGCAAAGCTTGTTGACTACTGGATACAAGTAGAGTTGATAATTCATTGGAACTAACCAAACAAAGACAGTTACTATCAGACAGTTTGCTGGAGTGTGTATTTTCTTTATACACTTGATTCAGATTGTGAATCTTTGAGGGTGGCTGTGCCTTGGAAGTGAGCCTACTATTTTCTTTGACTCCTAACAGGGTCTTTCTCCTAACAGGGACTATGTACTATAATGTTGTAACAAGCTCCTAACAGGGCTAATACCTTTTAACAGGGATACTATACTCTTAGTACATTATTTGAGGATGTTCACTCCCACCAGGGTTTTACATTTAACATGGTTTCCTTGACAACAAATATTATGTTATGGTGTTGGCTATTACCGTGTTATCATTTACATTTGTAGATTTGGTTTATAAAGTATAAAGTTTAATAATCTAGATTACAACTGATTCACCCCCCCCCTCTCAGTTGTCTTGTGGACTATTATTCCTAACAGTTGTACCTTTGTCTTATTTCTTAGTGTTTGTCTATCATTTGTCTAAGGACGTCTCCTTATCAAACCTTCAATATTTCTATAGCATCTCCTTCGGTGTTTTTAGGAGTGGTATCAACTGTCTTATCTTGCTCACCTTTCTCTGTTTGCACCTCATTTGCATCTTTCACTTGTGCATCTTTTTCTATTTTGTCTCCATTTGTTTGTTGTGTGTGATATATATTTGTAACATTTTGATCACCATCTTTTTGTTCTCCACTGATGACCTCTCATTCATCGGTTGCATCCTTCTTTTCTCCTTCTCCTGCATCCTTGGGTATGATTTTATCGGGCTCAGGGGTCTTCTCCTTCTGTGAGAATGTATTGATTTCTTGAATCAATAATGGCATCTGTACTGGTATGTGTACTTGTGCAACATCAATAGATGTATCTTGATCCTTAGTTTGATCTGATGTAATAGTAATATCTTCATCTTTATTTACCTCATTTGCAGGATCATCGGTGATGTTAATAACAATATTGTCCATAGTATTGTCTGACCATGTTTCATCAGTATCATCCATATCCTTGTTGCCTGTTGTGTTCAATTCTTCTTTGTCCAATTCTATTGTTGTGACATCCTCTATGTCATTTATCAGTATTTTCTCTAGGCTAGGTTTAGCCAGAGATTCATCATTGTGTGGCTCATTTGTGAGAGGTAATTTTCTCTCGGGGCTTGCCTCCTTAGTAGGTCTATTGAGTATTTTACTCCAAATTTTATTACTATCCTTCTCTATCTCTATAAGCTTTCCCTGTAGAATCTTGTAAGCTCTCATATTGGGTGAGAAATCCTTAACATGTTTCTTCATCATCTCCTCATTCTCCTCCATTTTAGATTTGGGAGGCATAAGAGAGACTAGGACTCTTTCCCTCATCTCCTTCTCATTTTTTAATGCATAAGTCCATCTGGCAGATATTCTTTCATATAGCGCTTCTCGAATTTTGTTATGAAATTGTATTGGTATATATTTAAATATACTCATCATTCTGATAATTGCCTCCTCAATCTTGTTATGGTCCACGAGGTCCAGACTTAGCCATTTTCTGATCTTGGACTCAGTAATTGATCCTGACTTAACCATTGATGCACATATTTCATCGATAGTTTTAGGAATCTTATTCTTTTATGTTTGGACAGGTTCATCATGCTCTATGTCTTCTATGTCTTCCTTATTTAGGATTAGTTTCCTTCTCTTCTTTGGTGTTGTGGTCTTTTTGGTTATAGGTTTTCTTTTGTAGGTCCTTACTCAACCTTTCTTAACCAATGAAGGACTTGCATCCTTTGTTTTCTGACTCCTGGTTCTAGTAGCAGCAGTAGTCCTTGGCTTCTTTCTAGGTGGTGGAGGTGGTGAATCTAACTTTGTTGACTCTGAGTCACTCTCCTTCTCAACTTCACCGAAGGGTGACTGACCCTCAATTTCTCCTATCTTTTCAGTTTCTTCTTCTATTAGCGACAACATTTTATTCAAATTCTTAACCATCTTGTCATTCTTCCTATCAATCTTCTTCACAACCAAGCTAGTTTAATCCTTTCTTTGGATTCTTCATAAGCTCCAAACTTAGGTTGTGTTTTGTCTAATGGCTCATTTATCAATGCCTCAATTACATTAGATTCTTGATCTATGCTCACCTCATAGTCAAGTGGAGATATCCATGTTTTCCTTGGTACAGCTGGCTTGATGTATGTGTAGTTAGTGTCTACCATAAAGAAAATTTCAGTCTTGAACTTTTCAATTAACAGTTCTGGAATCCTTACTCTATTCTGCATTCTATCTTTGAATCTAGCAAAGTATTCTTCCATGACTGACTCAAAGTTATCTCCTATTGATTTTATGAACTCACTAATCTATATGGTCACTAGTCTTGTTGTGTCCCATTGCACATTTCCTATAGATGGGAAAACTTCTTGGAAATAGAAAAATATGCACATTATCAGATAATAAAACTTACATGAATTTGACTTTGCATTTCTTATTGTCTTCATGTTCTCTTCTAATTTTCTGAGTAGCAGTTCTGATAGATCCAACTAAATTCCCTTCTTGACAATCTTGCATGTTATATCCACTGCTACGGATGCAATGATGTTCATCCTGCTAGCCTGAAAGAACTTGTATCCTAAGACACATGCTCCAAATTTTAGTTCATCATCATTGATGGTGGATACTCTTAGTCCTCTTCCATCCCATGTAGCTTATGTATTTTTCTCAATTTCAAGTTTAGGCGTGTGGTTTAGTTCCTTTACCTTATCGATTATGGGATAACCGGTGACAACGTGTATAACATACTTGGTTATCGAATTAGGCTCATCCAACCATAACTTTTGGTCATGTATCTTACTTAGTACTAACTGAATCCATTCGGTCTTGAACTCCTTCAGGAATAATAGGGCATTTGTGATCCCTTTTACCTCGACGTGCTTGTGCTCTTCTTTAATAGTGGCATCATTGTTACAAAGCTTCTTGAAAGCTTGTTCAACTTCTAGGTCTCCAATCTCTACTATCTTGCAGTAAATATATGCTTGTACATCTTCGATGAGTAAAACCCCAGTTGGTATTCTTGAAAATGCAATAGCATTGTCGGGTTGTGAGGAAACCTCTGGGCATATCTTATACTTAGGTTCCTCACATTTACTATTCTTGATTACGTTGACCTTGTTCTTTTTAAAATTATTGAGCTTAGTGGTTCTTGATGTAGTTGCCATTGATTCTAAAATTAGGGCTTTCCCATAAATGATAAACAAAGTTCTCAATTTATGTTGGTACTTACTTTTAACCTCTGTAGTTGTAAGGAGTCTGTTGGAGTGCTGTGTACCAGGTTGGAGTTGCTCTGCAATGTTGTTGCTTTGTGCTCTGGTTTTGCTCTGTCTCTTCGCTCTGGTCACTTGGTGAGAAATAAAACCCTTCCAATGTCTATTTGTAGACTTTTACCTAAGTCAAGTCATTAATGCTCAATAAATTCTCATTGTATGAAGATAGATTCGTCAGATGATACACTAACCTCTCTTTCGATGAAAATGCAATGCTTCGGGGAAGCTGTTAACTTGTTACGTTCACCGACAGATTTTGGTGTATGGCGAAGACAACTTTTTCAACTCACATGATTACCAACCGATCTCGGTTTACACTAGTGACTTAGCCTTTATATGTTAACTGATGATTCTTAGTAAGTGTAGACAACTTAGCTTTGAATGTACACCAATATATTTTGGTATGTATTGACTGATGAAAGTGAATTCATAGAATTATAACAAGTAATACCATAGTGAATCTTTAATCATGTTGATTTGGTATTTTAACTATGTATAATGGAACTGATGCAAAATATAACTTGGTATAATGTAGTTCCATACTTTTTCTTCTTAGGTGGGGGTGTTGATGTCACTAGATCCATTGGATAAGGTGTCACCATCTGTATTGCTCAGTCTAGCTTCATCAGTGTTTGTAGTTTTCCTCCACATTTTGTTTCTTATATTCCTGATGTCTTCAATGGTGTTTCCATTAGAAAAGGTGTTGGTCTCTTTCATTTGGTCACTGCAGTCTTTCTTGAGATGACCAACTTTATGAAAGTGTATACATGCCATTCTGGGGTTAGTCTAGCCTCTAGAATTTCTAGTCCATTGTCTCATACAGTTTGCAGCTATGTGACCAAATTTTCCACATACTGTACATTTTTCCCATGTGTTGTAATCTCAAACATACTGGTTACCAACTCTTTTCGGTTGATAGTCAGTTTCTTGACCTTTAAGCTTCCATCCTTGCTTTTTCTTCTTCCAGCATTCAAGAGATGTATGCCCATGCATTTTGCAAGTAGGACAATATTTGTCCATGTAGGTTTCCTTCTTTGGTTGTTTCACCTTAGATTTACATTCATATTCTTTATGTCCTTTCTTGTTACATTTATAACAAATAGCTATGAATGATGATGTGGATTTAGGAATACCTTTCATTTTTCTCCTGCAAACATTTGATGTGTGGCCTTGCCTTCCATAGTGATTACATGTCAGCTTTCTTGGTTTTGAATTTGCATAGACATTCTTTGGATCATCTTGATTTGGTGATTCTCCATTCTCAGAATATCCTAGTCTGGTGTTGTTGTTGGCTCTCCTTTGTCCGTCTAGAAAATCATCCATTCTTTTGTTACTTTCTTCAGCTCTCTTGATTATTTCATTATGTCATTGCTGAATTCTTACTTCTTGTTTCAAATTTTAATTTTCTTCTCTTATCTCGCTGATGCATTCTATTCTTTCAATGATTTCTATATTCATTATGTTTTCCTCTTGACTCATAAGAATAATCTAATTTTTATTCTCATGATGATGTTCTGTAATTCTTTGTATTTATGACTCTTTTTCTTGTAGCTTTTCAGTAATCTTCCTTCTATCATCAATAGCTAGTGTTCTCTCTTGCTCTGCTTGTCTAGCATTGTTAATGACATCAATCATTCTTACCATCTGTGTCTCTTGACCAATTTTCAAAGATTTTACTTGTCAATCTAGATGTTGATTGATTTCATTCAGACTTGTGATGCTTTCTTCTAATGTGTCTGATGCTTTGCTAGTTGTAGATCCTGAAGATTCAAATAGATCTGGTATCTATTTTCATGGTAATCTGTTTCATTACAGTGAGATGCCATAATATTTCTTTCATCTAGGAGTTGTCTCATCTTAATTCTAGCTTCTTTATATTGCTCATAGAATATCCAAATTTCTAGCTTCTGATTCTCAATACTCTTGTCAAGCCTATACTTCTCCATTGTATGATATTTTCTCTTAAGTCTTTAAACTTTCCGAATAAGAGATCTAGCTCTGATACCAATTTTTGGAAATAATGGGAAGTGTGTACTAAGAGGGAAGGGGTGAATCAATACCTCTAAATTTTTTAGTTAAATAACCTTTAACCTTATGTAATCAAATCTTTGCTTTATCGATCATATCTATTGTTCTTTCTTTATGCATGTGATATCAATTCATAATCTTAATTGTATGTAAAAATTCATAGAAACATTCATGAAAGTAATTAACACATAAAACAAGATATGGTAACGCAGAAAACCCCTATTAGAAGGTAAAAACTGTGATGGAGATGACACCCACAAAAACCTCACTATCTGCAAATTGGAAGGGGTCGGTTAAGGCTTACAATTTGATCACTTCTGATGATCTACCCTATTAGGATTATTATGTGGAGACGGGTTAAGGTCTACTATGTTAAGAGCTTTAGCAACACTATTTAGTGTGCACTCGGTTAAGGGATTTACAATAGGATTGTTAAATACACCTTTCTTGAAAGGATTTCTTCTATTTTCTACACTTGTTAGAATGCAGATAAAAATACTCATTGACCTGAGTGTGTGTAATCTAAAATTTCTGATTACAGATCCATTCAATATTACATGTATAAATGTATCACCTAATGTGATTGATTAATACCTTTGTTTCTCGGTAGCCTGTGTTCTTGGTTCTTGATAAACAAATTAATTTTTTGTTGTTCTACTTCTTGAAACTCTCAGTCTAATCCATAGATGTGCTCGTTGGCTACATTCATCCTCTCATTCATCTCAAATTAATGATTACAACATGTATTTATAACATAGATTGACCTAATTAAGTTTCACGTATTACAAACTTAACTCTATGATCAAAGGTGTACAACTTGACCTTGATCTCCTAGTTTGCATGTTTTTAATCAGTTAGACTGATTAAAATAATTATAATAATGTTTCTTGTTCCTCAAGAAATGGATTTAAAAATAAATCAAAAGTATAAATATAGAATATAGCTATTTTATCTGACGTGGAAGTCAGATCCACTTTTCTTAGGATATAACTGACTTTCGATGTCTGATGCTCGGTTTTCTCTGAAATTAGTTTGACTGTCTTTTGGTGTTCCTTTGTTGAACTATTTGTCGGGTTCCCTTTCTCTGTTGGGTTCCTCTATTTTTTATCTTTCATTTTGAACCATATTCTTCTTGTTGGGTTCCACGGTCAGTTTTCTCCTGTCAGGTTTCAGTTAACCATTTTCAGTTTTTATTGTACAAGTTTGTGTCTTTGGTTTACACTGTAAATTGTTCTGTCGGTTTGTGCTTATCCTATCTTTCGGTGTTGAATTTACCAATGGTTTCCCTTTGCATACTAATGGAAAAATAATGTCATCAAGGTGTTATTTCGGTTCTGTAGTTTTGTGTTTCTCAAATCCTACATATACTTCTTGGTGAATATTCTGTTTATCCTTTTCCTGGCCTTTACCAAATACTAGTAAATAAACTTAGTGTTTACCGACCAATCCTATTTTAGTAACGTGTAAAGAAAAACATAAAATTAATGAACCATATACACATTTGACACATGGATTTTTAACGTGGAAACCTTATTAAGGGAAAAACCACTTGGGACCGGTAACCCAAAATTTTCACTCTTCTGAAGCGAGCTCGGTAAAGAGCCAACCCTGTTAAAGGTTACAAACACACTGTTAAGTGTGACCTTGTTAGAGAATTTAAAACCATTGGTTAGTATTTTTACCTTAGGCATTCACTATGCTGTCAAAAAGAAAAACCTTTTGATACTCTTGAGAATCTCAATACATTAAGGACTGTTAAATCCCACTCACTTAAGAGATTTTCTGAATCAATGGTTAAACTGAAATAGCAAATGATCTGTTCATTAATAAAACTTTAACTTGCAGATTTTCAGATCTATTGTAAGTCCATAATACCTCTATGATCAATATGCTCTTCAATTTCTTTGCTCCCCTCTTTCTTCTTTTCTACTCGGTGAATGTTCTTGCTTCTGTTGCTCGGTGTCTAGAAAATTATTGGCTCTATTCTTCAGCCTGTATGATCGGATCTGCATGAACACTTCTATCTTCACCAAAATTATATTCAAAATTCCTCCTTTTCATAATGAATTACTTGTCTCTTTATATAGACATGATTTCACCATTTAATCTTCTTTTCTCTCTTGTTCTTGACGTAGATAGTTTCCTTATCCGCAAATCTTTTCATGCATTGCCTTAATCTTTAAAGCTTATCTTTATTCCGTAGATTTCTCCTTGACAACTGTGAATAAAGCTCTTCTTCTTATACTTAGTTCAACTGGTCGATTAAAACAAATTGATCAACCAGTTAACTAATTAAAGCTCCTACAAGCTAGGTATTTTTTCATTTCCTAGCTCTAGTTCTTATCAGTAATCAACTCTTAGTTTTCTCGGTCATTGAATCCAGTTGTCCTTGAGTATCAACACTATTCATCGGTGTTGTCTGTCCGTCAGTCAACACTATGAACTGCTTGGGGTTAAATTAAATTCTTCTTAGTGTTGCAGTTCTTGGTATACACTGTGACTGCTCGGGGTTCTCTATCTGTTGTTGTGCACTGTCCGTCAGTGTTTACTATCACTCAGTGTACACTTTCTTTATATGTTTACCGATAGCATAAACTTTACTCTTTGGTTTCTTGAGGTCTATGACATTAGGTATATGACCAATCAGATTATATCAAGTTGACATCAATGACAATATAATACATTAACTAATTTAATGTCTTGCATTTACTTTCTGCAGCTCGGTGATCATCAACTTATCATCTTCAAACATTCAATTAGTTATAGTTCATTAGTTAGAGGCTACAAAGGAAAGGGAAGAAAGGAAAATGAGAATGGAATGAATTCAACTATTAGAGAGGATAGAAGCATAAGAGAAAGAGAGAAGAGAACCTAGGGTAGAAGATGTTCATGAAGAAGACAATGAGGAAGAGGAAGAACTTCGTGCATGACAAGTACACGGAGGACATAGGGATGAAGATTATCCTAAGGAGAGGAGGTTTATAAGATTGATTAAGGTAGTACAAGGTACTAGAGTAAAGACAAGTAATGATTTTCCAATATACCAAGGCAAGATGTATAGTGAAGAAGTGCTTTGATGGATTGAGGCACTTGAAAACTACTTTGATCTAGGAGACATAGATGAAGACAACAAGGTGAAGATAGAAAAAGAAAGGCTAAGGGGAAAAAACCTTACATGGTGGACTAGTATATAGATTGATAGGGTCACAAGAGGTTTGAACAAAGTCTCAAATTGGGAAAGAATGAAGAGCATGGTTAAGAATCAATTCTTACCATCAGATTTGGCCATTCAAATGAAGATGAGAAGAAACAAATTGAAACAAAGAGACATCGATATTATGACTTATACTGAACAATTTCACACCTTGATTATCAAAGGAGGAGTAGAAGATGAAGATGAGAAGGTTGCTAGGTACATGAGTGGATTAAGTGATGACATGTAATTTATTGAATGTTTGATAATGTTAAGTTGAAGATCATGCAAGACATTAAATCAGTTAATGGTTTGTATTGTCAATGATGTAAACTTGATATCATCTGTATGGTCATATACATAATGCCAAAGACTTCAGAGAATCAATAGAATAGAGGTTATGTTTCCATCAATGCATAAAATTCAAGTATTCACCAAGTGATAGACTACACCGGTGGAGTGCACACCATCGGTAAAGATAGAGATAAAGTCACAGTGATACCCGATGAAGAAGAATCACAGTGTTGCCCGATGAGAAAGATCCAATGATGCTCGACAGATGGATATCTTGAAGCTAACTAAAGTTGTACCGATGGAACTCACAGTTGTCACCAGTGATGAACTACAGAATTGACCGACAGAACAGAGAGATCAGAAAATGACAAAATATCTAGCTGACAGAGCTTAAGGATAGACTTAACTGGTTGTTTTATTTGTTTTATTTGACCATAGTTAATTAAGTGATTTAAAGATGATTTATACAACTGGAAAGAAGATAACTATGATATAAATCAGGAGTTAAAGCCATTAATCAATTTGGATGGATTGCTTTTCACGCTAAGAATCAAGAATCAAGAATCAAGAACCAAGAATTAAGGAATATCATGTCTATATAAGAGACAAGCATAATTCATTTTTGAATGCACTTAGATACATAGGGGATTGAATTGAGAGAAGATGCTAAAGAGAAACTGATGAAGGTTAAACTTTATGCAGTCCTGATCAATCAAGCTAAGGGAGAGCTAAGGAATTTTGTAGACACCAACACACAGTAAAGCACAGCATCACAAAGCAGAAAGAATGAAGAATAAAGGAATCAAATTGATACATTGATTAGAGAGGTATTATATGTAAATAGATCTAAATATCTTGAATTCAAAGTTGCATTAGAAATAGGTCATTGTGTTTCAATTTAACCATTGAAGCATTAAGTCTCTTAACAGAGCAGGACTTAACAGTCTTTTGTAATTGAGGTATATCCTAATAGATTACCAAAAGGTTGACTCATGATAGTAGCATATGTCTTACCTAAAGCCTATTGATAGTCTAAGAAGGAGGCTGATTCAAGGATGGTAGTAAGATTAGCATAAAGCCTATTGACAGTCTAGAGACTGATTCAAGGATGGTAGCATAGATGCCAGATACTAAGTGACAACCTATGTATAAAAATCCTCTAACAAGGTCATACTTAACCGTGTGTTTGTAACCTTTAATAAGGTTGGCTCCTAATAGGGCCCACTTCATAAGAGTGAAAATTTGGGGTACCGGTCCCAGTGGTTTTTCCCTTAACAGGGTTTCCATGTTAAAATCCTTGTGTTATGTGTGTATGGTTTATTACTTTAGTGTTTTATATTTCACATAAGCATTTATGGATTGACTGGTATACTCTGCATATTTACCGAGTATTGGTAAATACATTTTACTACCTATTGGTTATCAAGGAGAAGAAGGACAGACAAGGTAAACCTACAAACAGTTATTTATTTCAAGTATTTCAAAGGCATACATCTTGTAGGGACTTAATAATCTAAGGTGTATTAATTGGTGGATTAAAGTTTAAAAGGATAAATTTTTGAGGGCACTGATTCACCCCCCCTCCCCCTCTTAGTTATTACTAACAATTGGTATTACAGCTTGTGTGCTTAGAATGAAGGTTTTAAGACCTAAGTAAAGATCACAAGATGAATAGACGAGATGTGCCCAAGTTGAACAAGGACAACTTTGCTTCATGTCAAAGCAGAATAAAGCTTCACTTATCAAGTTTTGGAAATGATATAACTCAATACTTAGATATTGCATATGTGTTACCTATAGGACCATTGATAGTAGATCAATTGAGAGTAAAGCATGAACATAATTGCATAGTTATAGAGCTTTCAGCCTCACTCTCTGATGATGAATTTGAGGATGTCAAAGATTACAAAAATGCAAAGACAATGTGGGACAAGTTGAAACTTGTCCATGGTGGTGATGCAAATGTTTTGAGAGCCAAGGCAGAAAGCCTTAGAGGAAAGTTTGATGATCTCAGAATGAAAGAAGGTGAAAACATCACACAGTACAACACAAGAATAAAAGAAGTAGTCAATTCTATACAAGGTGTTGGAGGTACACTTGAAGAGGAGACAATGGTAAGTAAAATCCTAAGAACCCTATTGCCTATATATGCTATTAGAGTCTCTGCTATTCAAGAAATAAGAGCAATAGCAAATAATACAGTCACTCTTGATAGCCTAATTGGTAGACTGATTTCATTTGAGATGAATAATTTTGATAATAGTGTCTTACCAAGTTTAGATTCTACATTCAAGTCTTCTATGAGAATAAGCAATTCTAGTTAGAGACACTCATCTAGAAGAGACAGTGAAAGAAAAAGTGAGGAAGAAGATCTAGATAAAATTGAAGCACTCATGGCAAGAAGAATGCTAAGAGACAAAGGTAAATACAAAGGCAAGTTACCACTTGTATGTCTTAATTGTAAAGAGATTGGACACCTTGCTGCTAGATGTCCTAACTAAAGAAAAGATGATAGAAGTGATGACAGATCTTTTGAGAAGAAATCTGACAGAGGTGATAACAAAGATTATAGAGGTTACTGAAGATCAAAAAGAAGTGATACCCGAGATTACAAGGATAAAAGAAAGAAGGCTAGCTATCTAGCTGCTTGCAAAGAAGAAAATAATGACACTAAACTGGATGATGATATTAAGATAGTATTTGTAGCTATGAAGGATGATTTAGATGAAGATGAAAGGTATGAAGAAACTGAACTCATATCTAAGATTAGCAAGAATGATATCTGGATTATAGATAGTGGTTGCACTCACCATATGACCGGTGACAAAGAAAAGTTTAATACTTTTGAATACTATAAAGGTGGTACAGTAAGAATGGGAAATGATTCACCTTGTCAAATTGAAGGTAAATGAACAGTAATGCTGAATATTCTGATTAAATGTGAAAATGTTTATTGGGTGAAAGGATTGAATTATAATCTGTTGAGTGTTTCTCAACTAAATAATCCAGGTCACAGAGTAGCATTTGAGAACAAGAAGGCAAAGATCTTCAATGAATCAAGAAAATTGATTAGTACCGGTGAACAGACCAAAGGTAACTTATTCTATCTAAATGATACTAACCCCACTTGCTTGATGACTAGAAATGAAGACATATGGTTGTGGCACAAAAGGTTGTGTCATGCGAATTTTGACAACATGATGAAAATAAGCAGGAAAAGAAGTGTAAGAGGCTTATCGACGATGACAAAGCCAGAAAACATCATGTGCAAAAATTGTCAAAAAGGTAAAATGACAAAGTCTAGTTTCAAAAACAAAACCCATACATCTGGTGATATTCTAGAATTAGTCCATACTAATTTATGTGGACCTATGAGGACAAAGAGCTATTATGGAGATAGATATTTTATTCTCTTTGTTGATGATTACTCTAGAATGATGA
>MU227301.1:561710-594820 GCA_018584345.1 Thuja plicata
TTTCGATTTCAACCTCAACTAGTATCGAGAATCCTCATCTTTATCTTGAACTCGGGCCTTTAATGCAATTGGCGGAAAATCCCAAACTGAATGCTTCCGGTGGAAAATACCAAATCTGCTTCTCCATTGCGGAAAATTGGAAAAGAGCTTCTCCATTGCGGAAAATGGGAAAACAGCTTCTCCTTGGCGGAAAATTGGAAAAGAGCTTCTCCGTTGCGAAAAATGTATGAGGGGGTGCAAAACCCACAATATGGAGAAGCCACTACCTATCTTTCCGCATGTCCTTTTTAAGTGCGCGGACTTCTTAACTTAAAGCACATGCTTTATTCGATCTCTTAAAACAATAACATAATATTCCTTTTTAATAAATTGGGCCCACCTTATTATAACTAAGATTGCAGAAAATCACCAGAGAGGTGCGAAACCCGCACAGTGCAAAGTTCTTCTTTGCGGAAAATCACCTGAGAGGTGCGAAACCTGCACAGTGCAAAATTCTTCTTTTCTGCCTTTGCGGAAAATTACCTTCTTAGGTAGAATTCCGCCACGGAGAAGATGATTTCTGAAATCCCGCCGAGCTCGTTCTCGCTCATTTCTTAACCAAATTGCTCGCCGTTTGTTGCATTAGGATCATTGAGACTTGTAGAATCGATCCATACCAGTCTTCAATCTCTGCCTGAGAAAGAACATCGATTGGAGCACAAATCTTTGCCGAGTTAGGATCTACAACCTACCCAAAATAATGAGACCTCAGAACAACCCGCCCGGCTAAGAGAAGGAAAGGCAATGACAGGGAAACCCGACAAAGATAGCCTACCTAAGAAAGACTTAGACCTAGACTTAGACTGACCAGACTGGCTATATGACTCCAAAATCCTCCACTTTGATAGCATGGGTACAGGATGAAAAGTGGGGCAACACTATAGAAGTAGAATATGTTGTTGCTGCTGCAAACTACTCAAATATTGTATGGATCAAACAATTGCTGGAAGGTATGTATATGAAGATCATAGAACCAGTAGTTATATATTGTGATAACACCAGTGCAATAAATATTTCTTAGAATCTAGTCATGCATGCAAAGACTAAACACATTTCCATCAAGTATCATTACTTAAGAGAACAAGTTCAAGAAAAAGAGGAGATACTTGAATATGTACAATCAAAAGAACAATTGGCTGATATCTTCACCAAGCCACTGCCCAAGGATACATTTGAGTACGTGAGAAAAAGACTAGGGGTCAAACCCATGTCTATCAGTTAGTAAAAGGACTGAAGGCTACATCAGCCATATATTATCAGAATATCATTCATGATTGATGCAAGCGAACATGAACTTCAAAGCAACATCTATATACAGAAAGGTAAATATCAAAACTGAGCACCAGAGAAAACTATTATATTGATGATGGATAAGGGAAATTCAAGGAATATATTATGGATAGAAGAAATCACTTGATGGAATGTCAGATATCTGTGAAAATATTTGTTTGGCATTGTTTTCAAAGGGAGAGAATGTATCCATATTATCATCAGAAATTATTCATTATCAAATTACTCTAAACAAGGAGATATCATATCCATAGGGAGATTATTTGTATAAAAGTTGAAAATTCAAGATAGAGACATCAAAGAAGAAGAAAAAATTGACACAAACAGAGGATACAACACATCAAAAGAAGAAAAGAAAGCTGCAAGAATCAAATCTAAGCTAATACAGAGCTTACCAGTGGTCAGACATTTTTATCAGTTATCAAAACAAACTGTTAGGTAATTTGATGAATCTCAACAATTGTATTTCATATTGTATTAGAAATAGTATAGTGTGATAATATAGTATGTTGCCATCAATGCCAAAGGGAGAGATTGATGACATGTAACTAATTGAATGTTTGATAATGTTAAGTTGAAGATCATGCAAGACATTAAATCAGTTAATGGTTTTTATTGTTATTGATGTCAACTTCATATCATCTGTATGGTCATATACATAATGCCAAAGACTTCAGAGAATCAATGGAACAGAGGTTATGTTTTCAACAATGTATAAAAGTCAAGTATTCACCAAGTGACAGACTACACCAGTGGAGTGCACACCATCAGTAAAGATAGAGATAAAGTCATAGAGATACCTGACGAAGTAGAATCACAGTGTTTCTCAATGAGAAAGATCCAATGATTCCCAATGGATGGAGATCCTAAAGCTAGCTGAAGTTGTACCGACGGAACTGGTAGTTGTCATCAGTGACGAACTGCAGAATTGACTAACAGAACAGAGAAATTAGAAAATGACAAAATATCTAGCTGGTAGAGCTTAAGGATAGACTTAACTGGTTGTTTTATTTGTTTTATTCAACCACAGTTAAGTAAGTGATTTAAAGATGATTTATATAGCTGGCAAGAAGATAACTATGAGATAAATCAGGAGTTAAAGCCGTAAATAAATTTGGCTGATTTTTTTTCACGCCAAGAATCAAGAATCAAGAACCAAGAATTAAGGAATATCATGTCTATATGAGAGACAAGCATAATTCATTTCTGAATGCACTTAGATACATGGGGGAGTGAATGTAGAGAAGATGCTGAAGAGAAACTGATGAAGGTTAAACTTCATGCAGTCTTGATCAATCAGGCAAACGGAGAGCTAAGGAATTCTGCGGACACTGACACACAATAAAGCACAACATCACAGAGCAGAAAGAATGAAGAAAAAAGGAATGGAATTAATACATTGATCATAGAGGTATTGTACGTATATAGATCTGAATATCTGCAATTCAAAGTTTCATTAGAAATAGGTCATTGTGTTTCAGTTTAACCATTGAAGCATTAAGTATCTTAACAGAGCAGGACTTAACAATCTTTTGTAATTGAGGTATATCCTAATAGATTACCAGAAGGTTGACTCATGATAGTAGCATTGGTCTTACCTAAAGCCTATTAACAGTCTAATAAGGAGGCTGATTCAAGGATGGTAGTAAGATTAGCATAAAGCCTATTAACAGTTTAGAGACTGAATCAAGGATGGTAGCATAGATGCCAGATACTAAGTGACAACCTATGTATAAAAATCCTCTAACAAGGTCGCACTTAACCGTGTGTTTGTAACCTTTAACAGGGTTGGCTCCTAACAAGGCTCACTTCAGAAGAGTAAAAATTTGGGGTACTGGTCCCATTGGTTTTTCCCTTAATAGGGTTTCCACGTTAAAATCCTTGTGTTATGTGTGTATGGTTTATTACTTTAGTGTTTTACATTTCACATAAGCATTTATGGATTGACTGATATACTCTGCATATTTACTGAGTATCAATAAATATGTTTTACTGCCTATCGGTTATCAAGGAGAAGAAGGACAGACAAGGTAAACCAACAGACAGTTATTTATTTCAAGTATTTCAAAGGCATACATCTTGTAGGGACTTAATAAACTGAGGTGTATTAATTGGTGGATTGAAGTTTAAAAGGATAAATTTTTGAGGCCACTGATTCACCCCGCCCCCCCTCTCAGTTATTACTAACATTAAGATACAACATTCAAGATGAGATTTTTTTGAGTGTTCCTAGAACCCTTGGAGAATGCTTTTAGTTGGCAGTAAGAGCATATGAGAAGTTAAAAAGAAAGAATGAGAGACAAAGTAATAGAGGAGATTGTTCATGAGAGGATAAGGTGGAAGGAAAAACTCTGATTTTCAGAGAAACAATGAAAAGGACAAAGGTTCTACATCAGACCAAAGAAGAGGACATAACCATAGAGGGGGAAGATTTAGAGGAGGAAGAGGAAGTGACATCTTCACAAGTAGATGTTTTCATTTCAATGAGGTTGGTCATAAATCTTTTAGGTGTTTGAAGTGGATTGAATCAGACCAAGGTAGAGATAAAAAGGTGCATCTCATACAAGAGGATGAAGATAATGAAGCACATAGACCAAGAGTAGCAGATCCTGAGATTGGAGAATGCTTAACGGTAAGACAAGGTGAGAAAATTTTAGAGCCAAAGGTAAATATTTTAAGAACCAATTGTTTATGCAAAAGAAAGGTATGTAGATTGATTGTGGATTCTGGGTCACATAGCAATCTTGTTTCATCTGATATGGTTTCCAAGTTAGGAATTCTACCATTTGACCATCCTAATACCTACAAGGCCACTTGGGTTACCCAAAAGAAGCATGCAGCTATTTATTTATTTTTTTTAAGCCAAAGTGGACAAGCCACCATAATTATATTATATAAACTGATTCAAGGAATCGTTCAAGAAAGAATCAAGAAGAAACCCCAGAGTCATTGTTGTATACAATTATAGAAGTGAAGCCCGAAGGCTTTGATTTTCAATTAGAAAATCAAAAAGCATCCTATAAGATGAGGATTGGGAAAATTGATTTTCCACTTGAAAATTAATAAACCCCTAAGAAAAACAAATTTCAGCTTAGATAAAAAATAGGGGAAGGGTTTGCAAACTTGTGCAGTCACCTAAAATCAAATGCTCTACCATGGACTTGACGAGGTTCATGAAACCAATCGAAATTTCTGGTATGCTCAAACACCAACTTAGCGACGCCGTCATTTCAGAGAAAATTTATTGTTCCATTACTTTTGGAAGAGCTTTTAGTCGCTTACATGATTCCAAGGATAGCTTCTTCAGAGTTAAATTTTCAAATCCTTCTGTCAGCTTTTGTAGGCAACTACACGCCTTCATGAGGAGAATACACAGTGTGGACAGATTTACAAAACTTACTGGAAGTTTTTCTATTTTCTTGCAATATGACAAATTAATTTCATTCACAGAGATTAGCAAACCCATACTGTCTAGAAGATCTTATAATTTCTTGCAGTAGGAAAGGTTGATCTTCTCAAGAGCACTCAACCCCAAATTTGATGACAAACTAGTCAATTCATTACATTGGCTTATATCCAATATCTTCAACAATCAGAATTCAGCTTGCACGATTTTGGTACAAGCTTCTGCAATTTATTGCAATCTTCTGCTATTTTTGTCATCAAGTTCACCATCATCAGAATTGACAGAATCTGCACCTGCCAAAGGGCTTGAAGAAGCTTCAATGGCTTGAAATCTAGAGTCTTAGCTCATGTGTGAAATTGGAGGAGTCAACCATTCTTCTTAGGTGCAATTTTTGGACATTCATGGCAACCCAATTCCATTGGAAAAATGGAAGATGATAGCAAGACAAAACAAAAATTGGAACTTCACAGTGGTGACTAGATAGCTTGGTTGTGAATCTCCTCCTCTACGTTCTCAACAAGGGTTTCCAGTAAGAAAAACATAATTCAGCTTAGATGGTGTGAAGGCTTTGGCGCTGGATTTTCCTGAAACAATAGCTGGCATAATTATGATGTTTCCAATGGGTACATTAGCTGGAATCTACCTGGACACACCTCTACAACATTCTTCCTTTCCATCTTAACTCCTGATTTTAGCAACATAAAGTTATTCCTCCATATCTACCGGAGTGGACCCGATCATCCACTCAATCACCAATTGGTCTAGATGAAACTAGAGGGTCCCCCTGCCTATGTCAGCATGCCCCTGTTGGGTAAATTTGTCTGTTAAAAATGTGAAATGGTTTGCATATCATGCACAATCTCAAGCTGCTTACCCACCAACGCAAGCACTGGTTAATGTCCAAAACAGGGGATGTAGGTTTTGAATAAGCCAAAATAGCAGCAGTGACCCCGTCCATAGTACTAAAATCTGAGCCACGATCCACTGGATGTTGCCTGTAAGTTTTGTATGGCTACATTTGGAATCTGGAGCATGAATATCTTTACTAGTTGGAGGGGGCCACTGAATTTGGAGACATGCAAGAGCAACAGCGTAACCTGAGCATCAAACTTTTCTTGCAACATTTGAATCTCTTCACGATTTCATTTCAAAGGCATCTGCAATCATATCTGGAGTCTCCTATTAAATATCAAAATATAGGGGGGATGAGAATCAAATCATCATCCAATTCGTGGGAATTGAGAGGACACTCCACCAACACCAATATGAAGAAGTATGGGTATTTTTTTTCCAACATGTATGTCCTGCAGCAATGATTAGCCCCCTGTCATAAATTATAATAATTTCTACTAAGAATAGTCCTGATGACTGCACACTTTTTTATCTCCAGTAATAAGATTTTGCAGATTTGCATTCTTCTGCATAACATCTGCTGGATATAATGTGTCATAAGCATAACCATCACATCCCAAGTTAGCTAGATAGTCAGCAAGGGAATTCCCTTCGCGAAGGGTGTGTGAAATTAGAACTTCTTCAAAGGTATCAAGGACTTGCCAGATTTGTTGAAGGATGTAGGCCAACTTCCAGTCATGAGATTCTCTTTTTATGTAAGCATTAATGATAACCATGGAGTTGCCTTCAACTTGGATCAGACGATAACCACCTTGTTTTTCCAGAACAAGACCTAGAAAGAGAGCATGAGCTTCTGCTATGTTATTTGATCCAAAAGGTAGGGGAGCAGATTTAATAGCCAACACATCACCAAAATTATCATGAATGTAGGCACCTACACCTGATTTACCTGGATTGCCCCTTGATGAGCCATCAAAATTGAGTTTAACATGCCCAGAAGCAGGAGGGATCCAGTGAATGTTGGCTCTATCATGTGAAGGAGAAGCCTTTGAGGTTTGACACCAGCTAATTGGCACATGGATACTTTTCCAATCATGAATAATAGTCATGTCCCATTTAGACAAAACCGGATTCCATTTGTGTTTAGTGTGATTGGTGTTGACAACTTTAGATATGGTTTTCTCAATGCTGATAAGAACACTTTCAATAGTGGAGGGATTCTACTAGAAAATCCTCATATTACGCTCCCACCAAAGAGCCCAAATAATTAGAGCCGAGATACAGGTCCAAACGTTGGAGAAAAAGGAGTTGGGATATAGCTGGCCAGGATTGAAAGAGATCCCACAATGTATTCGGGAGAGGAGTGGAGAAGTGTAATTTATCAAGAATAAAAAGCCAACATTGCTATGAAAAATAACATTTCAAGAAGAGGTGGTCTCCATCCTCAAGTTCTTGATTACATAGATGGCAATTAAAGGGCTGCGCTATATGGAATTTAGATAATCTATCACTCGTAAGAGCTATTTTTTTCAAAGCTATCCATGCAAAACACTTGGCCTTCAGGAGAGTAATATGAGTCTAGCAGAAAAATAATGCACGAGAGGGAATTCTATTAGATTCTAGCTGTTGGAGAATACTATATCCCTCCTTGACTGAATATGAACCATTTTTCCCTAGGGCCCATATTAACCGATCTTCCTTCCCAAAAAGATAAACCACTAAACTTGAGAGTAATTGACAAAATCTATTTTGATCAAGGAGTGAAATAGGTAGCTCACCCGGGTCCTTCCAAATCACTTTCTTGGAGAATAGACATACTACAGAGGCAAAGTCTATCAAGTATTTTCCCCAAGAGTTTTCGGATGAGACAATCAAGGCATCCATAGGGTCTGGTGTGAAAAGAGGGGGGGAGCCATTCCAAGAATCTCGCCAAAATTTAACTTGTTGGCCATTATTAACCTCCCATGACAGATAGTTAGTTACTATGTCTCTGGAAGACATCATAAAGTCCCATATTGTCGATCCTCTCAGGGGGATCTTGAATTGATAGTACTCTTGAGGGGAAATTGTTATCTAGGTACTTATATTGCATTATCTGACACCATTTTCTCTGAGGTTTTAAATACATGTGCCAAATTAATTTGGCACCGAAGGCTTTATTTCTTTGTACTAGATCATGTAATCTAGCCCCACCCAAATTTTTCCCTTGAGCCATATCTTGCAACAAGATGAGAGGAATCTTCTTTACTCCATTTATGTTTCCAGCCCATAAAAAATCTCGAATCAACTTTTGGATTTTCTGAATCATTGAAGAGGGGGCTTTTAGCACTGAAAGATAGTAGTTAGGGATAGCTGACAACACTGTTTTGACGAGAAGAATTTTTCCAGCCAGTGAGAGCCATCTGGCTTTCCAAACCTCCACTCTAGATTTAATTCTATCAATTATAGGAGACTAGAAGCTTGCTTTATTGGCCCCCATGAAGAAGGGAATACCCAGATATATAGATGGGAGGAAGTCTTGTGTGAACCCCAAGGTATTAGCAATTCTTGTGGATATAATTTGATTTGTATTGAATAGATATATCTTGGATTTATTCTCATTAAATTTTTTCCCTGATAGAGCATTATATGTGTCAAGAACATGTTTAATCTACTTGGCTTCCCTCGCATTGGATGACCCAAATAGCAAGGTGTCATCAGTGAATAATGATTGGGTAACCGAAATGTCAGAGTTCCCAATTTTAGTACCTTGCCAGTGACCAAGTTCATGCTGCCTATGAATAAATCTATTGAATGCTTCTGCCATTAGAATAAACAAGACCAGGGATAGGGGATTGCCCTACCTTACCCCTTGTGTTGAAGGAAAGAAGCTCGCTGGGACCCCATTAATAATAACTGAAAACCAAGCTCCCGAGATATAAGCTCAAATCCATTTGCACCAATTTTTTGAAACTCCAAATTTTTGTAGTACTTTGAAAAGGAATTTCCAGCAGACTCGATCATAGGCCTTCAACATATCAAGTTTGATAATGAAATTTGAAGAGCTGGATGAATTGATTGAGTGTAGAGCCTCATGAGAAACTAAGGCTCCTTCCATGGTTTCTCACCCAGGGACAAATCCCCCTTGCTCGTGTGAGACTAACTTAGGAATCAGATGTTGCATTCTCAAGTATATGTCCTTGGTAATGATTTTTTAGATAGTATTGCATAATGAAATAGGTCTGAAATCTAAGAAAGCTTTGGGAGACTTAACCTTGGGGATAAGAGCTATGTTAGTCGTATTGAAGTATTTTAACATAGCTTTATTCTTCCTAGATTCTTTAATTACCCCAAGTAAATCCTAGCCTATGAAATCCAACATGCTTGGAAAAATAAGCTGAAAACCCATCTGGACCAGGGGCTTTATCCAAAGGCAAGGAGAATACTACCTTCCTAAGCTCATCCAATGTGAAAGGAGTCATTAATAGTAAATTATCAGATTCTGATACAAGAGAGGGAATAGCATTGAAAAGTTCTAGAGATTGTACTCCTGGGAATGCTAGCAAAGTAGGTGGTGCTAATAAATTTTTAAAAAATATGACCCCTTCCTCTTGAATCCCTTGATAATCTAAAATTGGATGCCCATTTTCAGCATTTTTTATGTTAAAGATACAATTAGCAGCTCTCTTTTTCTTAGCAGATGCATGAAAATATTCAGTGTTCTTATCACCATCTCTAAGCCACAGCTCTCAGAACTTTTGACACCAATAAGTCTCTTCTCTAATACAAATTTCTTCCCATTCAAGATGAAGCTTACTTTGTTTTACAAAACTATCCTTATCCATACCATGTTTGATAGTGTTTTCAAGAATTTCCTTCATCTGATTCTTAACTATCTCTTTTTCTTCAAAGATATTTTTCAAGACCATCTCATTCCATTTTTTTATGTGTTTTTTAACACATTTCATTTTAGCTACAAACTGATGCATTTTTGATCCGTCACAGAATGGAGCGCTCACCCACCATTGTTTAAGTAGTGGAAGGAACTGAGGGTTTCTGAGCCACATCCTTTCAAATTTAAAGGAGGGTTGATGTTTTTTACCTTGATTTACCCTTGGTAAGATGATTTGTATGTCAATGGGGAAGTGATCTAAACCTGATCAGGACATAATTTCAGATTGGAATGTGGTGTTTGACATAATCCATTCCTGAGATACAAGGAACCTGTCAAGTCTGATAGCAATTTGAGAGAAGTTAGCCCTCTTATTGGTCCATGTGATGGAGCCATTGTTAGGCTCAATGTCCGATAAGTTGTTATCTTCTAGGAAGTTGGAAAAATCTTGGACAGTTTTCATGGGCGGACAAATTCTGCCATTTTTTTTGATGATTTTAAAGTAGCATTGAAGTCTCCACCCAAAATTATAAGTTGATTATTTTGTGATTGAATGATATGTGTCAATTGGTTCCATAATTTCAATTTGTCTAGTGTTGCTGATGGACCATAGATATTGAGTAGAATGAAAGAAAGGTCAAACCTCGTGATATTTAGCAATTGCCAATTGTCTTGTTGATCTAAGAGCTGACTTTGAATTTATTTGGGGTCCCATAGAACAGCAAGGCCATCAGAAGCACCATTGCTCTGTCTATGAACTAAATTCCACTGTGGCCATCTATTAATAGTTTTATCATAACTCTCTTGGGGCAGCTTAGTTTCCTATAGCAAGATGATGTCTACTCTCATAGAATCAAGCTTAGACTTGATTCTACCTCTTTTTTCAGAGTCATTTAAGCCTCTGACATTCCAAGAAGCGATCCACATGAATGACAAGGAGAACCCTTAGTTCTCCTTGTCAATATTTTAGTGGGTGTAAACTTATCATCCAATGTGGATTGGATGCCCGCTTCTATTTTTGCCTTTATTTTGTCTCCCTTAGATTTTATCCCTCTCTTTTTGGGGAACTGATTGCATTGGGATTTTTGATTAGGAGATTGTTCAATAGATAGTATTAATCGATGGTCAAATCCCCCCAATGGGGCAATTTGGACAGCCTCATTTGGGTCTAAATCCATCAATTGACCAGCAATTTCACTATCCTTGATAATCTTATTTTCGTTATTGCTCGGGAGGAAGTTTTGAAGAAGGTTACTCTAATGAGTATATAAATAATCCTCATGATTTCAACTATAAAATCCACAAAATCTTGAGGGACTCTTTTTACCTGATCCATAGCCAAGGATTCCCTGAGATGCAAGGAATTAGATTGGAATTCCTGATCAGCAAACTTACACAGTTGGCCCTCAAAATTATCTTCCTCTGTGGTTTCAATAATCACTGTCAGCTGAGAGGGGACATTATCTGTGCAAAAATAATGATTTGAAGGGTTTGGATTAGTATTGAAAAAAGAGCTTTCCTCTGATAAATTTTCATGGATTATTTTCGTGGCAAGCTCTGTGATCATAGTATCAGTGAAATCCCAAGCCTTAAGTTCCACAACAACATTGCTGTGGAGTATTGTGTGCATATCTGTTATATTAGACGGATAATCTTGGAACATTAAGTGGTGAACAATTGTGTTAAGTTCTATGCTGAACTGCTCTGTTTGATCACATTGAGAGGCATTGACAACTGAAGGAAAAAGCTGGAGTTGGATGGAAGAGTATTGCTTGAACATAAGCATGCATCTTAATGTGTAGAAGAAGAAGGTGAACACCTTATAAAAGTGAAATATGATTTCTAAGCAGGTGGGAAATGAGTAGGAAACTAAAAGTGAGAGATCTTTATTGGGTGGCTCCTAGCTATCCTGATTAGTACCCTTATTCGAGCATTTTGCAGGATCAGTACAGTGATCTGTATGCAGAGGCATACCAAAAAGAGATAGCGGCATGCATTGGGAAGTGAAATGACCTAGTTTATGTTGGAGTTTATGAATAGTATCCTCATTTTGAACAACAGTGCACTGAGACCAAACCCCCTATTTCGAGTTAAGACTGATCTGTTCTAGAAATTCCTTCGAAGCATCTAAAAGGACACATACTCTGGGAGCACACTAAGGGAACTCAAAGGGAATAAGATCGTGTTTAGTGAAGATGCCAATTTTATTAGCAATGATTTCCACAATGGTGAGATCCCTATACTCCAAAGGCAGCAAGGGCAAGGAAATCCAATCAGGAAATAAAAGGCAAGTCTTAGTATCTGATTTAAAGTTAGGGGTCCAAGTCCTGGATTATAATCCCAGGCCTTGACAAAACTGACTTTTATTTTTGTGAACGGAATCCCTACAAGTGATTGACTCAAAAAGAGAAACAAAGTAACCCAAGTCTAAATCTAAATAGAAAATATCCTTCAGCCTGATCCAAACTTGAAAAGCCCAAGATTTAATGTCTGAAAATTGCAATGAATTCTTTGAGAACTTACCAATGAGGGTTGTTTGTTGAAGTAGATCACTATGCTCTTGTAACATATATTCTGGTAGAGTAATAAAGAATGAATTCTAAGGAGTACGATGGCTTGGTGGTGGTGTCATTGCCTAGATGTTTTGATGCAAAGATGGCTTCATTTGTTTGACCTGCCAAATCTGCTTTGTCTGGCTTGGATTGAGAGTTACGTTGTTTTGCTTACTTCGGTGGGTTTCATCAGTAGATGCTCCAGCATAAAATTGATGGCCACAATCGGTGCCCTAGGGGCCCTTAGAAATATCCACTAGAGAACCAGGCAGGGTATCGTCACATATGTCAAAAATTGGCTGTTTGTGATGATTTTGCGAACCTCCCAACCCCAAGTGCTTGGTGTGATGGCCTGAATGAGTAAAATATGGCCGGGAAGGTAATGTATTTTTTCCCCGCCCATTCAAATATTTGAAGAAACCCTGATCTGAAGAGGAGAAGCCCTGCTTGGTGGAGACCTTAGGTTTCAGAGCAGCTTGCCTAGTCAATTCTCCTATCTCAATAGTAGAGATTTCGTTGAATTTGGGAGGATTGATTGTGAGGTAAGAAGAGATCCCCTGAGGATGAGATTTTCCATGATGGACTTCTTCTAAAATCTTCTGACCCCGATGGAGACCTTTATTTTTGTGTGTGTGCAACTTAACATGAAATCTGGGGTTAACAAAAAATGGCTTCACCGGTTGAACAATCGCTTTACTTCTGAAGATCTTCACAAAGTCTTCCGCACCTTGCTAAGGCAGTGAGCCAATCTTATGTTTATTTTTATGAGCAAAAGGAAATGCCTGGAAACCCTTGCTGTTAACTCGCTGATTCAGGTATCTTTCTCGTTGCACAATAGGGGGACCACAAAAGATGCTCGAGATGTCACGATCAGAGGTTAAAGAAATGTTGTGGGGCTTGTGGAAATGTGGGGATTGCTAACCTAGATGATCCACATCCTGGGTTCCCCTTTCAAGATAGAACTGCTTAAATTTCTGGCTCTGCGACTGCAATTGATGCCATTTCCCGTACATTTGCCATTCCTGCTCCCCTGTTCCTTTTTGAAAATCTCTATCGATTCTCTGCGCCTGCAACTGACCATGCTTCTCATTCTGCACCCTTGACCTAATGTTCTCGCGCTCTCACTCCATTTGTTCTTCTAGTATAATTAATCGCAGCATGCAGTTATTATTCAGAAGGCTTATGTGAATTATTCTATTGGTCCATATCAAGATAGGGTTCTTTGTGATGTCATTCTTATGACATGTGGCAATATAATTCTTGGCAGACCATGGAAGCATAGTAGGAATACTATTCATGATAGTTTTGAGAACACTTACTTAGTGTACAATGATGAACATCATTACAAGATGAATCTATTTGGATGGTGAGAAGGAAAACATTGTTATTTGTTATGGCAATCGGATACTGGACAAGAGACATAATACTGGTTGGAATATGGAGCAAAATGAAACTAGGGACAATCCTAAGGATAAGAGAATTTTGGATTTGAATAGTGTGCAAATAGGGACCATTAGTTTCCCTATAGTGGATCCATGTGGAGCCATGGTAGGAAATTTTGGTCTTGACAAGACACTAGAGTTGGGAAAAAGAAATTACTTTTAGCCCAAGATGCAAGTGGACATCAAGAATTTTGTAGAGACATGTGTGATTTGTCAAAAGGCAAAGGGGAGATCTACCAATGCATGAATCTACCAACCCCTCTCTATTCCATCAAGACTATGGGAGAGTATCAATATGGAATTTGTATTAGGATTACCTAGAACCAAGAAAGTTTATGATAATGTTTATGTGGTAATTGATAGATTCAGTAAAATGGCTCATTTCTTGCCATGTAAAACTACCTATGATGATTCTTATGTTTCTCATCTCTTTTTCAAGGATATTGTAAGGATTCATGGGTTTCCATTGAATATAGTGTCAGATAGGGATGTAAAGTTCATAGGGAAATTTTGGAGAACATTGTGGAGGAAATTGGGTACCAACTTGGATTTCTCATCTGTATACCATCAACAAATAGATGGTGAAACAGAAGTGGTCAATAGATCCTTAGGGAATTTGTTGAGATGTCTCATTAAACAACATGGAGAAAAGTGGGATATAGTGTTTCCACAAGAAGAATATTCATACAATGATATAGTAAACATGAGCATTGCTAGTTCGCCATTCCAAATAGTGTATGCTCTACACCCAAGAGGTGTCATGGAGTTGAGAGAATTAAATCAGGGAGAGCCAATCAATGATGAGGGTGAAGCATTTGTCATTTCCATCAAGGAGGTACAGGAACAAGTGAAAGATCAATTATAACAATGATATAATAACAAATACAAGCAGTATGCTGACAAAAGAGGAAGGGATGTTTAGTATACTGTGAGAGATATGATGTGGGTGAACTTGAAGAGAGAAAGGATCCCAAAGGGAAAATACACAAAGCTCATGCAAAGGAAGATATGACCTTGTCAGATCCTTGAGAAGTGTGGGAAGAATGCATAAAAACTAAAAATACCTCCTGATCTTGGTCTATCCCCTATATTTAATGTTTGTGATCTAACTCTTTTCAAGAATTATGTAAATGCAGATGGCAATCCTTCTATACATGAAGCTCTTGATGTTGATGATATTCCAAAGCATGATCTACCAATCCTAGACAAGATTTTGGACACAAGGATAGAAAATAAGACAAGGAATAGAGAGTAAAAGGAGTATTTGGTCCACTAGAAAGACAAACCCAATTCTGAGGCAACATGGATGTCTGAACAACAAATTTTGAACCATGGTGTAAACTTAAATCAACTCATCTCAAGTGGGCTTGAGATCTCTTCTCCAGGGGAGTATGGTGTAGGGGAAACCACCTCTGATTAGGATAGTGAAGGGTGATGATGAGACATTGGAGATGTTCCCTTCTTTTATTTTAAATTTGATTTTGAAAAGGTTTATAATAAGATTCCCCATTTGTGGATCTCTATGTCATGTATTGGTGCACTATAAGCCATCATGAACATAAGATCCAAGGGGCTATATGATTGAGTCCTTCAGGATTTTAGGTCTTCTAGGAGTCATTTTCATGTTTTCAATAATTTAAATAAAATCCTATGTCAAGGAGGGTCAATTTGTTTAGGTATTGCATCTTTTCTTGCAATTGTGCAAAAGTTGTCAAAAATGCAATTTTGCATTTTGCCAACATTTTCTTGCAAAAGTGCAACTTGCTCTCCAATGGCTCTAAATTCCAAAATATGGTTATGAACTATTTGGGGGAAGCATATAAACTTGAAATCAATCATTTCCAATGGTTGGGGCAATGTTGTACATAATTTTGAATGTTCTCTGTAAATAATTGAATTAAATTTCCTACAATTTTGTGATTTCTGAATGTGTACGGATGCATATTGATCTCTAAGGGATTTGGAAAGTTTATGCAATTGGTTTTATATAATTTTTTGTTGGTGTGGAGTGTTGAAGAAATTAAAACCAATATTTGTGTAAATTTCATATTCCTTGGACTGTGTTTCTCAGAGAAACCCTCTGAGATCAGGGTTTGGCCCAAAAATGGCTCTAACTTGAAATTCCACCATCAAAATTTAATGTGGCTTCGCGTAATGAAAGTATCTAGACAATTTATTTTATGATTATAGAATCTAGGGTTGTATAAGTGCAAGAATCATTAGGAAATTGGATTCCCTATGTAGACATCTTCATGTGGCCACCTTGTTATTTAGGAAGATATTGAAGAATTGAGAGTTGGATGATGAACTAGAGGACCTCCCTTTGGATTTAGTCTTGTTTTGGATGTATCTTGAAGGATCTATCTTTGGATTGGAGGAGTAGATAGGGGAGAAGGTGGTCCCTTTTTAAACCAAGGCCTAATAGCCCTATTAGGTCTCTGGTGTTTGGCTTGTTTGAGACCCTGTCTTACAATATCAGAAGAATAAGCCTATAACTAGGGCTTTCTCAAACCCAAAACAAAACTCACTTCTAGATCCAACTCTTGGATCCTACACCATGTACTTAAAATGTACAAACAACTTTCATCATAAAATTATACCCTCATGAAGCCCAATCCTTGGCTGCTATAGTCATGGCACACTTCTCTTACACCCACAACCCTGCAACTTCATATCAGTTTGGTGATCACCCTGCAAAATCCAATTAATCTTTCATATTTAATGTTAGAGAAATATTATACAACCCTTAGATCCATCCCCATGCCATGGAGACCAAAAAAAGTGGATAGATCCTTTATGTAATTCCTCTAATCAAAAGGGAAACAAACACTGTTACAAGACAATCATCTAAATGGGTCCAAAGTTGTTAAGAAATGAGCTTAAAACTCTTCAATGCGAGTTACTTGATTAGTACAAAGGTTCCACAGTGTTATAATTTAAAGATAATTGAAAAATACACAAAGAAATGCGAGAAACTTATGTTGTATTGCTTCAATCATGTCACATTTTTTTATAATTACTATTATCCATGTACTATCCTCCAATCCTTGTGCCTTGACCAGGCCATGTATGATTTCTTACAACTTCCCAAACCAATTCCAATAAGTTGGAACTCATTAAACTTCAAAACAAACAAAAAACATGTTTTCCTCCTAATTGGCATTAGCTCTTAGGATTTGAATATTTGAATTTGAAACTATATTTAAATTAACTCCTATTGAGACCCTTAGGACATTGAACCATTACATTTGATTTAACATTACAAAATGTCATTATTGGATTCAAGACAATCCAATTGACTTCTTGTGATTTTCTTCCATCTTCCAAGGTGTCTTGAGTCTTCAAGTGTCCATATGCTTGTCTAGGTGCTCCTGCACCACACTTACACCTAAGAATTGGAAAGACGTCGCCTAGGAGGATAGAACAAATGATGAAGTATTTATGAAATGAGATAAGGACTGAGATTTGAAATGCCTTGACTAGGTTACAAAGGAATCCTAAGACTGAAGAGGAATATGAGGAAGTTGTTTAAGATCACAAGATTGTAGATGTTGAGCTCCTTGTAGATGAAGAAAGGTTATTGAGAGCTATAGAAAAAGTAAGTAAAAGTCATAGGATGGAATTTTTTGCTTTCTCTGGTTCATTACATCCTGAAGATTTGATAGATTGGATTGGTGAAATAGAAGATTACTTTGAGCTTGAAGGTATGAGAGATCCTTAGAGAGTTAGGTTAGCGCATACTAAGTTGAAGGATCATGTTGCCTTTTTGAGGAAATAGTTTCAGAAAGATAGATAGGAACATGATGAATTAAAAATCACTAGATGGAGGGTAATAGTTGCTATATTATTCAAGCTAAATTCATTACTAAGGATTATGAATAGGAATTGTTCAACAAAGTTACAAAACTTGAGGCAGAAGGACATGAGTTTGAAGGATTACACTGAAGATATCTACAAAATGATAATGAGATCTGGGCACTGAGAGGTATCTAAGGAGAAGGTGGCTAGGTATGTTAATGGATTTAGATTTAATATCTAGGATGAGCTAGTTATGTTGAATATTTTTATAGTTGAGGATGCTTATCAACATGCATTGAAGGTAGAAGATAAGTTCAGAAGGAAATAGAGTAACCCTAGAGGGAAGGAGAAGCAAGTGGATAAGAATATAAAGGAAAAGAAGACCATTGAGGTAGAACCTGATCAGAGGATACAAGGAAGAGGGAATGGTAAAAAGGAATTTACATGTACTTGTTTCAAATGTGGTGGTATAGGACATAGAGATTTTCAATGTTCTGAAAGATCTAGAAAAAGTTTGGGTAGAAAGAATCTTGTGGCACATGAGGAGAAGGTTACTGATATACTAGTAGAAATTATGGCAAAACCTAAAATGGGAGAGTCTCTTATGCTTAGGAGAAACATGTTGAGTGAGAAAGAAGTTGAACCTCTTCATAGGAGGAATTTGTTCACGACTGTTGGCAAATCAGGAGGTAAATGTTGTAAGGTTATTATGGATTGTGGCAGTACAGATAATTTGGTATCATAAGAGATGGTGAAGAAGCTTGGATTGAATATATCTAAACATACTTATCCATATGGGATAAGTTGGTTTCAAGAAGATCACATAGTGGAGGTGAAAGAACAATGTTTGGTGAATTTCAACATTGGACCTTACAAATATGAGGTATTGCGTGATGTGGTATCTATGAGTGCTTATCATATTTTATTGGGTAGACCTTGGCAATATAATAGGGGAGCTATTCATGATTGCAGAAGTAACATTTTCACAATGGAGAAGGATGGAAAGAAACACCTTGGTTCCCTTGAAGGAAGCAGAGGGGAGAAGTGGTAGGAATTCGAGCATGGTGAAGAATTACTGTTCTGAGAATCAAAATCCTGAGATTATACTAAAGAAGGATTTGAATAGTGAGAAAGGGAAAATTGAGCAGCAGACGACTTTGATGGGATATTACACAAAAGGTAAATCAATTGTGAAGAAGAAAGGAAATGGCGGTACTGATAAGATAAGTTCTGAGTTGATTAAGAGGGTGGATCTGGCAAAAGATGGAGCATAAGTGTAGAGATGGACTGTTGTAGATAAAGAGGATATTTGGGTTAAGAATAAGCATGGGATTTATGTCTCACATCCTTTCAAATATTCATAAGTTTATCTTATGGAATAATTTATTCTCACCATGGGTGTCTGATGCAAGAGCATCCCTGGATCATTGGCAATCTTGCATGCCCAAAAATATTTCTCTTTTAGTTTGTTCTTAGTTAGCAGTTTAGTGTTTCTGGTAGTGTTCCTTGGTTTTGGATCATTTGTTGTTGGAAACCTTAGGATTTTTTCTGGACATCATGTTATACTTATCTCTGGGTTCGCACCTCATTTAGATACTTCATTGTGGAGATATAAAATATTCATGATCAATTTTGTGTGTTCTTCATGTTCTAACGGTCAATTGGAGTTTTCCGATCCTGCGAAGCATTTCCCGATCAGTGAAGCTTGCTGACTCATGTTTTGATGTTCCTGGATCTTTGGGCGACGTCTCTCTTGGATCACGTATCATTTCCACATCTTGGAATTGAGATCTTATGATTTTGGTCTTAACCTATATTTGCACACATTATGTTTTCTTAGTTTTGGAAAATGTAATTGATTTGGTCGACATATGTGTTGCGAGGGCTCTATATAATTAGGCATTTGATCTTTGTTTAGGAGGTAGTAGTGGTAGTTCTCAGGAGTAACCTTTTGGAAGGTTAGCATTAGGTTTTAGATCTAGAATTTTATTTTAATCAGACATGTATGTTGAAATTTTGTAATTTGCATGTTGCATGTCAACTGGATGTAAATATTTGATTTTTGATAATTTGAAGATTTGTTATAACGTGTTGATGGTCTAGTCTTGTTTTTGAGTCAGCTGTTTCTGTTGTGTTGACTCTTGCTGCATGGTTCGGCCATCTCCATTGGGAACCTCTGCCCATGACTGTGTCACTACATTAATTTATCAGAATCCTTATATTTTGAGCATTTCAAAGTGCCTCCCATCATTTTCTTCTTTTTACAATAACAAGTAGAAAATAGCAAGTTGTAGAAAGAGTAGACCCGCAAAGCAATCTTTCAATTAAAATAGAAATAGATAATTTGCACTTAAGGGTGGAATGAAAATGAAATTCAACTGGAAAGTTCCATATTCAATAAATGAAATGACACTGCAATAATTATCCACTTTGAATGATCAATTTGCAAAACATCACAACTATCACAAATCAACTTACAACTAATGACAACGATAGCAAAATTGTAAATCAACCATATCAAACAATAATTAATATGAAGCCCCAATTCCAAGCAATATGTCTTCTTGACCATTTAACCTTGCTTTAAACAATTGTCCTTAAATTCACCATATTAGGTGGGGTCTTTAATAGAACTAGGAATTTTTTATTTTTTTTTATAATAAATAAATCTTTATTATTTTCATTTATTTTATAAACATGTTTTGCTTTCTTTTGGTACAATCTTTCATGAACTTTCATTGTTTTATTGAAAAATAATAAATTAAATGATATTGATAAATGAAAGACTTTAGTAAAGTTTCTATTGAACCAACAAAAAAAGCTGAAATTTTTATCTCATTGCTATTATGGTTCATCATTGTTCAATATTCATGCCACTTAAATCAAGAACTATCTACGGAGACATCTAAAAAACCCGTGATAAGATAATTTTTCATATTTAATAATTAAATTAAAAATCATAGCATAACTATAATTTACTTTTAACAAATTTTTAAATTAATTATTAAATGTGAAAATTTGTATTGTGACACCTCATGAATGGACCATACTCCATATATTATATTAGGTGTAATCTCAATCTAAAAATTGATGAACTTAATGTAATCCAAAAGTAACATGTTGGATTTGGTTTGAATCTAGATAAGAACGAGTTGCTCCAGCCTGTCATGTTTTTAACTTTTCCTGTAGGTAATGCAACACACCTTTGCAAAATAGGGTACAATTCAAGTGAAAACCTGGAATGCATTACATAGAGCTAGGAGAGCATCTACACCGTCCGTACAAAATATTTCTGAAAGAAGCATTCTCCTTCGTAATAAATATAATAATATAAAATTTAACCAATACTATTTATGCCTAACAATGTAAAATGTATATCCTACAAACCGATATACATGTTGATAGGGTGTATAAAAGATGATTTAGGGTTGGGGGCTTCTCTGTTTCAAGAAAATTGTATGCATTTGACAGCCTTAGGTTGGGGAAAAGGGGGTTAAAGATAGAGATAAACTTGTTTTCTTTTGGGTTAAATTGTGTTAAAATTTTAGGAAAATATTTCAAATGTATACTATAATCTATCATAGATAAAGATAGTCAAAAGAATCATGATCACGAAATCTTTATCTATCACGAATTTCATAGTGTGATTTCAAATGTTGATTCAAGATTTCATTATCTCTATATTATGGATTGTAAAAATATCTTATCACTCGGGTCAAAAATAGTTTATGAGATAGTAGACTAATATTATTTTTGTTTTGTAAATCTTTTGCCATTCAATTTGATTATGTAATCTCTATTTTTCTCAATATTCTTATAGTTGAATAAATATTCAAATGAAGCCATGTCAAATTACTTATGTACTCACCCAAATGTCTTTCTATGCTTTACAATTAAAGCTTAAATGTTTGTATTTCAAAATCTCATAAAAAAAATACACACCCTCTTTCCCACAATAAGATAAAATAAATAATTGAAATTTGAATATGAATTAAAAGAAGGCAAACATTGTTTCTTCCTCCCCACCCCAAAGTTAAGATCTTTCTACAAGTAATAAGGCTACAATAGCAAAATAAAGAAAGTCAAAAAGATGTCTATCCAAACATCAAGATGTACTTTTGACTCTTGTTTATTAATTAATTAAAAATAAAAAGCATAGTATATTGTCAAATGTGTGTTCTAAAACTTGGATAAACAGTATTAGTATGTTAGTCTTTTAGACAAAGGATAATTATCGACCTGAAATTGCTGATAAATTACTTTAATATTAGACCTATAGCTTTATACATTTTACAATTAAAATTCAAATGTTTCTATATTAATATCTAATTCATGAACAAGAAAACCTTAATCTATTATATACAACATTTATAAAAATACCATCTAAAAAAGAAAAAATTAAGTAGAATTTGACTAGCTTTTGAAAGCATCCCTTAGTCCTAAATTAGAGTCTTCTACAATTAATAATGGTACAATAGCCAAATAAAGAAAATCAAGGAGATATCTATAATAGATATGCTGTTTTTTTTAGGTGACTTTTTGGCCCAGATCCAAGTCTTGTGAAAGTCAAATATCACAGCAGATTAAGAACAAGTTATGAAGATTTTTCCCTACCTTCATTCTTTTAAATAATTTATCTACGTTTGTTCAATATATATTAAAAAGATATTTTGATCATTTTTATTAAACAATTGAAAGTGAAAAATACATGGATACATCAAATTGACTGTACAGTGACAAAGAAATTAGTAGTTAGTTATATGTTGCTGATTGATTATTTTTTGTATTTTTATCTTTAAGACTTCATTATTTTGAGGATGATTTTAACTTATTAATGGTTATGTATATTCCTAGGGGTTTTTGTAAGCTTAAGCTGTTGTTAACCTTGATTTATTCAAATTCTTAGGGTTCTTTCTCTATATATATTCAAGATATCTAGTAGGCATGAGGTTTCTATTGTGGCAACATAATCCGAAAATCTCATGCAAGCCCTAAGCTAATGATATTACATATTAAATTGAAGTATTTCTAAGCTAACTAAGTCTTCTGAGACATTGGAAGTCCCCTCAAGGCCTCTTGTAAGATTCTATCCAAGCACTTACACTAAGCATTATAAAGTTGAGTTTCTAATACAAATATACAATCTTCTAGACCTTATAAATCTGTATATGCCTAAATTAAAGCCTTAAGCTAATGATATTATGTACACAAATCAAAGTATTTTTTAAGGTAAGTACATATCTAAGAAATTGCTAGCCACTTCAAGGCCTCTTTCAAGATTTTGTCCAAGTTCTTACACTGACCATATAAATTTTTATAGACCTTACAATTGTTTTTCCAAGAATATGCAAATAAATTGTCTGATCCGTTTAATAAGAATCTAAAAGTCAAACTTGTGTTTTTACTTCATTCTCCTAAAAATATAGAATTGTTTGAAGCCTTAGTTATCCTTTATGCTTGAAAACATGATAGGACAATGTCACTACATGAATTTCTGTAAGTAATCAGTCCTACTTACTATAACATAATTAATATCAACTACTATAAGATGATATCTTGATCATAACTAATCCTAGATATACCAACAAAACTCCAGGGACCAGTTTTCACTAGTTTTCATCTTTAAGTGCAATTGCTTACTCGAAGACCAACTAAAGTATTAGGCACAATTTTCCACCTTGCCACACATAATGAGGTATCCATCTTGACAATTATGTAGATGAGCCACATGGCTAATAGAAGTTTATAGAACCATTGTAACAATGCACAGACCTTATCAATTCATATATTAATGATGGAACTCACTACATAGCTATTCCAATACGTTTAATCACTGGCTTTAACTAACACAATATACATATATATGGGCATACACAAGATTCTAGATAATCAACTTACAATGAACATCTACCAAGAGAGCTGCAATAAGTCCAATAGATCCAAGGTTAATGGAAAAGATGACACCTTTGTAACCAAGGCAACACTATTTAACTACAATTGAGATATCCATCATTCTAAGAGCTTACTTGACAAACATGACAAGACTATCCAGTTATAACTAGGAAAACCATTGTCTAGCCATCCCAATTGACAAAGAAAACCATAATCTAATTCTTTAAAAATAAACAACTAGAAGTTCTCCTCTCCATACAATGATTATTATTCAACTCCACAAGGTCTCGAGGCTAATCAACTCTTTCAATTTTCTCCTGTCACTTACAACCTGGACTGCTCAATTCACAAAGTCATCCTTGTCATTGGTTATATATTATATGAGCTATGACCGAAAGTTTTCTTATTGATTCTTTCTTTCCGGTATGCTTTTGAACCAGGACTGATTTACTTTTATTATAATTAATATATTTCATCTCGACTACAACCCTTATCCATTAAATAAATAAAAAAAAAACTCCATTTTATTCGTTCATTCTAAACTGATTTTATAGAATGCTGTTTTTATTGAATGCGTGGCTATTACATGTAAATTTTCAGTTTATAAATCCATTTTTGCTATGCATTGTGGTGGAAACCGGCACCCCAATTATCCCCTTCCGATTCTATACAGACCCACTGGGTGATAACAAAATTATGGTAAATAGATTTTTATTCAAGCTGCACAGAAAATTTCTTCTCAACACATTATGTTTGTAAAGATTTCACAATAGCACAGAGACAAATTATTGGAGTCTGCATCTGCTTAAAAGCAGCAGTTCGCTGCATCTAAAAACAAATAAAATAACAACAATTTTTTTTTCTTACGTGCAGCTCATGTGAGCATGTAATGTAAAATCAATTTATCTGCAAACTCTATATTAAACTAGATGTTTAAACCAAATACTAGTATCACAGTAAAGGTGAAATCAAAATGTGAAACCACATATTGAGACTAAGAATGAGAGCAGGCACGATTGTCCTGCATCAATTAATATGTCAGCTTTTAAACAAAATTTAAACTTGGGTTATTGCATGTAACGGTTTAGTAGTCGCTCTGCTGCTGTAAATGCATTCCATATTGTGTCACCATATTAGATGATCCTGTGTAACTGAAAAAAAACCCTAGATATGGTGGCACCATGTAACAATTTGAATTATCATCAATCATGAATTGATTTATGAATGTTGTAGCATTCTAGATATGGGCAAATTCTGTGTTTGTGCATTTTATTCACCTCTTTCAAATTGGTGTCAGATCACAAATATTTTAGATGAGTTGAAGTTGGAGGAAGATCAAAGGTTTGAGAAATTGTCAGAATGAAGCCAGTCACAGAATGAAAAGGAGATCACTTTTCATTGAAGAAAGTTACTGCCGATAGTATAGAGGCCTAATTTGTAGTTGTTTATGAAAGCGAGTTGAGTAAAACAGTGTTGTAGCAATTTGCTAGTGTTTTGGTTGTTGTGGATGTCTTTTTCTAGCTAACTGGGATCGGTATTTCCACGAAGTCATTGTAGCTTTAACAGAAATAGTATTGCATGTTGCTAAAGACAAAATGGTTAAGGTCTCAACAGTTTACAATACGTACACCCTGTTTGAAGGATTGCAAAGTTCAGTTTTGTGTGCTAGAAAAGATGCTACAAGAAGTCAAGATTGGTGATTGTTTTTTATTTGGATGTAGAAAAGCTGCTACAAGAAGTCAAGATTGCTGATTGTTTTTTATTTGGATGTTGAGATCTGAGTTTATTTTCATTGAACTTTTTTTAGTTTTTGAGGCTGAAGTTCATCTTTCATGTGCTTGCATTCACTAATTGATCATATGTTGTTAACTTGTTTTCTTATCAAGTGGTTAATTGATCATATCATTTCTATATTATATAGTTTAATTATTTTCTTAATCAATTACATTATTGCTATTATTTTATATTATTTTTTAATTGATTGCATTAGCATTATTTACACAAATATAATACTTTTGTCAACTAATTTAAGGAATTACAAGCATTAACCAATTCCCATACCTTTGCCTCTACCTTTCCTTTTTTATTTTCTAAAAGTAATTGTCTGTTGTTGGAGCTTGTATTTATTATGAGTTTCACAACCTATTATTCTACATTTGGTAATCATGTGAGAAGAAGTTATAGACTTATAATTTCTAGTGCTTCAAATGCTATTGGTGTTGAGCCTAAGCTTAGTGTTTGGAGTACTATCTTCTCTTAATCCAACACCAATCTTTCCTAACATTACTAAAAATCATTCCTCTCATGCTTCTCATGATGAGAATGGCCATACAATGCAAGTATCTAATGAATAATTAAAGAGGATTGACAAGGAATTGAAGATCTTCGGCAACTTGTGATTCAATAGAACTTGGCTAGAGAGACAATTCACTTGATTGGGAATCTTAGGAAGTTGATACAATGTGATGAACATGGTGTGAATATTGTACATAGTGTAGCTCACATAGTGGATGAAAAAACTATGAAGATAGCTAGTTGCATGGAAGTGCTTGGATATTCCACTCCTAAAATCTAAGTTAAGATATCAATACCTATGCCTACAACAATACAGTCCACTTGATTGGGAATCTAAGGAAGTTGATACAAAGTGATGAACATGATGTGAATATTGTACATAGTGTAGCTCACATAGTAGATGGAAACACTATGAAGATAGCTAGTTGCATGGAAGTGCTTGGATATTCCACTCCTAAAACCTAATTGAGATATCAATACCTATGCCTACAACAATACCCAATGTTCACACATCTTCTATCCTGACTATCATTGGACAAAATGGTATTGCTACACATGCTATGAATGGGACTAATTCTATCAATCAATATATGTTCCATCTTCAAACAATCTTCCTCTTGTTTCACAAAATATACATCAACCATCTCCTCCACTCACTTACTACAATGTTCCACTTACCTATCATAATATCCCTTCAAACCTCAATCACAATCCAACTTTTGACAAGAAAATTCACCAATTGACGCTTCTATAAACAAAAGGTTGCAAAAAAAAATAAAAAATGTTCCTATCTTTACAACAATAATTGGCTAACATTATCCAATCCCAATCTATTTTCCCTTCATATAACAGAAATAGCTCACTTTATACCCCAATCCTTCAATCCCAAATCCCACAAAATGTTGACGGTGATCCCCATGCTCACCATAATTCTCATCATTTGAGTACTTTCCAATATTGAATAGTAATGTTTTTGAAGATAAAGCTTCACACACAATCTCAAAGGTTTGTTTGACGGAAATCTTAATTTAATATCTCCTTGTTTTCTATTATGTACTACATCAGGTGAAATAAAAAACAAAAAATAAAACTAAATCCTACAACAGAAATAAAATGTTCCTTTTAAAATAAAAATTTCTCTTGACAATTATTTTGGAGCACATTGTTGGGATGTGAAGCCCAATGGTCACATGACCGTTCTTTTTCTTCTGTCTCTTCGTATTCGAAGAGCTCTCTATAAATGACTGTGGGCAGTCATGTATTGTAACGATAGATTAGATGTCTTGTATTGTATCATTGATTGAGTTAATATAAGGATTCCCTGCTTCGAGTGTGGATGTAGGCATATTGCCGAACCACGATAAAATCGTGTCCTTTCTTCTTTGTATTGTGTTTTCATTCTGTTTCTCTGTTCGTTTAATATTTACAATTGGTATCAGAGCCTAGGTGAGGCTAGAACAAAGATGGAAGAAGATGAAGTCAATTTTGTCATCGATGAATTTCTTGGAAAGTTAGGCTCGATAAAGATTGATGTTGGGCCTGCAAAAGCTAAAAGAATTCGCCATGTACATTGGTGGGATGGCTGGGAAGATAAGCTTGAAGTTGAACCAAAAGAAGATTTAAGAGCTCTCAGATTTGAGCTTTATGCAATTCTTGAGCGCACAGGTGGTGTGCGATGTAGGAAAAACGTCATGAAAGAATTGCGGAAGAGGGCAAAGACAGACAAGTCTGGAAAGTCTGTTAAGGACCTGGTGATGGTCTTTTATAAAATGGCTTTCTTTGCTTCTGGCTTCAGTCTTGATAATCCAAATGATTTTGTTTCCAAAATTCATAGGATGTTGCAGTTGGATAATGAAGAAGCACTTGTTCTTCGAGAATGAAAGTCTATGAGAGACTTCATTGTAGAAGAAGATGAAAGGGCAGACGACAAGTTGGATGCTGAAGAAGTTGAAAGGGCTGAAGACATTGAAAAGAATTCATGGAGTAGTATGCAGCACATTGGAGATTATGTTACCACAGCACCGCTTACACATGACAGCGACCACAGTGGTAAGGGAAAATCTTCAACCGTTGCCAGTCACAATATACCTTTACCTCAACCTATGATAGCTCGTCCAAATGGTGAAGGAAGATTTGATGATACTTCTGGGGCATGCGGTTCTTCAACACAGTCAGTTCGAAGCATTAGTTTGAATCTGTTTAACGCTGTCAATGAACTCACCACCACACAACCCATACGGTCCCCTGTTCATGCCAGCGAACGCAGACATAGCAGTGGTGTGGAGATTCAGTTTGAAGAGGCACAAAATGTCGCTGAGTATGCTAAAGAACAAAACATTCTAGATTCGCAAATCAGTAAGGGTGAGGGTGAGGGCGAGGGTAGATGGGAAGGAGCAATGGAGGATGTGGACTTGGACGAGTCAGACCTCGTGAAGGCATTGCAGCCCTCACAGCCCCTCCCACACAATCAGCACAACAAACAGACGGTTTCTCATCCCTCAGCCCCTCCTCATAGCAAGGTTGCTGAGGAAGAGGAACTAAACGTCAGGGTGCCTCGCAGAATCCCTGTCCCAGCTGAAGCTCTTCTGCGAACTTTTCATACAAAGGATGACAAAACCTATTTAAATGAGCAGCTCAGACCTCAATCATCCCATGTTTTGGCAGTCGAGGCACAAGATTCAATGCTTAATAAGTCTGCATAGTCACCGTCCCTTAAAAATTTTCCAGCGCAGCCTGTCTTGAAGGTCTTGAATACCGAGACACCTGCGCCTGCCCCTGTAAGGTGAAGATAATTCGTTGAAGGGGTCTAGTCATGACTTGACATCCATCAATGTGGATAGTTTGTCTCATTCTCCCGTGTTTGGGAGGAAAAATAGTTCTCCTCTGCGAATAGGACAACCTGCGGGGAAATTTTGATACGCAACAGCAAGGGACATTGATAACTTTGCCTCTAGTTAACACTACTAATGAAGTGGCATGCAGCATGGACAGGGTAGAAATGCCTGTGCAGTAGTCAAATGCAAATCATTTTGAAAACTTAAATAAATCACAATTTTTTTATTTATTCCCTGCGCCAACACAATCCAAGGAAGGGGACCACAATTTATTTTCTCTGAAAGGTTACATGATTCCTCACTGCGAGAGGAGAGCCAAGGACGACGAGGCGTTGGTCCAAGAGATTTTCCTAACATTTCTAGCATTCCCTTGTATCCGCTGAGGGGCCTGGGTTTGGGAGTGGATGAACTCCCTGCCTCACAATTGCAAACTGCGGTGGATCATGGTAAATATTTTTACCACGCGGAGCTAGAGGAAACTCTTAATTCCTCATGAGATTCATTTCAAGAAAAAATGCACCTACGGGCTCTGCTTTCTTCAATACAGTCTAAGCAAAGAGAGGAAGGATGCTATATGGTGTGTGGCACACCAACCTAGGAGGATGCTGACCAAATCTACAACCACGGTGGTAAGGAAACCGTTGGTGAAGATTTGTTTATTCACCAGTCGTCCCTTAATGTTGATGGTTTATGCAGCTTAGCAGAGGGCATGAATCGGTCTTTTGATAAAGACTTATTTCTTGGTCGCTCACCACAAAGAGGCACGGTGACTGTTGTGGTGGATTGCTACACTCGTTGGATGGACGAATGGCCTACGCTTTGTGATCTTGCTGAGGCTTCTCAAAAGGAGGTTAACAAAATGTGCTCTAGGTTGGGTTACTACCGCCGTGCTCGCTATCTGTTGGAGGGAGAAAAAGAGATTGTAGGAAATCAGGGAGGTGTATTCCCCCGCACATTGGAAGGTTTGAAAAAAGTTCCTGGTATCGGTGATTATACAGCTGGGGCCATTGCTTCAATTGCTTTCAAGCAGGGTGTGCCAGTAGTTGATGGAAATGTAATTCTGGTAGTTTGCAGACCGGGTGATCTAAACCAAGCAATTATGGAGCTTGGAGCTACCATATGTAGCCCAACTAGTCCTGCATGTTCTTCTTGTCCAGTTGCCGAACACTACAATGCACTTTCTACTGTTAGAAGGTATGATACGCAGTATCAAGAAGAGGATATATTTGACTCCGATTTGATTTGGAGAAGGTTCATTCGAAGTGTGCTGGAACAAAGTTTGGCAAAGTTGAGATCTTCTCAAGGTCTCGTTACTTTCTGAGATTTGGAATATAGGAAGCAGGGGATGCAACAATGGATGGCTGCACCGGTTGGACTTCACGGGGGAGATTGTTGGGATGTGAAGCCCAACGGTCACATGACCATTCTTTTTCCTCTGTCTCTTCGTATTCGAAGAGCTCTCTATAAATGACTGTGGGCAGTCATGTATTGTAACGATAGATTAGATGTCTTGTATTGTATCATTGATTGAGTTAATATAAAGATTCCCTGCTTCGAGTGTGGACGAAGGCATATTGCCGAACCACAATAAAATCGTGTCCTTTCTTCTTTGTATTGTGTTTTCATTTTGTTTCTATGTTCGTTTAATATTTACACACATAGCATATGGTGCCTTATTCCAGTGGGCAATAGATGTTCATTCAATAGCTAGAATTCAAATTATTAGGCACCTGAACTCTAAACGTACAAAAATATCAACCACAAAAACCTACTTACTGATTCTGATCTATTTCCCCGTACCATAGTAATCCATTTGATAGAATTTAATTTCTTATTAAGAAAATCCACCAAACAATTGAAACCATTATCTGACCATTAAGTTTTTATCAACTTTCATCAAAAACTTCTACAAAATGCCCCTCTCCAAAAGATTCCAAACCAAGCAGATAGAATCACATATGGTCTTGATTTCCTTTGTATAGAACCATAAAGAAGCCACAAGCTTCAGACCATTTTACAATTTTCAATGACAAAATAAGAAACTACAAATTTCAATTACAAAATAAGAAACTACCCGACTACCTGAACAGTTACAAACGATAATAAAATGTTCGTTTCCGGCTTTTGCCGTGTGAACTCTACGGGGTGATTTTTATATCCCCCAGCCCCTTTTTTTGTGGATATGTAACTTTAATATTTTATTAATAGAAAAGGAACTATTCATCAAAAAAAACTCCTCAACCTGATGTTGTCTTGCTTGACTATTGAAATATTTCTCCTTCATTTGACAAATAAATTCCCCTTCCGCTGATAAGCTTTCAACTCCTTTATTTCATACATCGCGTGGAATATTTTCACATTTTGTGGAAATTCTCATGCGTCACTTTACCTTCTTTTTAGTGCCTATCTGTTGTGCCCCAATCATTACCTTGTTGTGTCTGGCATTTTGCCAAACATTTGGCATGCATCAACCCCTTTGCACATAGATTTATTTTCAAGCTTGCAAATTGACAATGTTTATATCATATTCTTAAATGTATTTAGGTATTGTGAAACCGTTCCCAACATGACTCTGTTAGTATATTTTAATCCATAGGTTATCATTGCTGCACAATGCTCTATACACTCTCTTTTCCCCAGTCATTTCTTAGCAACCATGGGCAGATCTGGTAATTACTGTACTTGAACAAAACATTTTCATTACCTGATTCTCATCCCCACCATAATTAAACTCATCAACAAGTCTGTTGGAATCACCTTCAAACACAAGGTTGATAATATGCTCAATAAGTGAGTAAGACAAGTGCCACAGTTCTCTAAAGGTATTGGAACTCGTAGAATATAATCTGCGCACATGACAGTGAAAGTCTTCTGCCCTGTTTTCAGCTCAAGAAATGGATTAGCACACAACACATCGCCCCCAACACCATTCGCTGCCAAATCAAATCACAACTCTGTCCCCAATGGGTTCCAAAAAGCTCATACTGCTGATGTCTTCGGCAAAACAGATTAGGGTTTTCTTTATAAAATTTATTTAATACTGCCTCTTTTTACACCAATGGAACCAAAAAGAATCTAGTGGCTAATTTCCATATAAAATGTACTAAAGACAAAAAATAGTCAATTATTTTTTTTCAGATTCAAGAAAACATACTGTTTTTTTTTTGCAAATTTTTTGTGGTTTTCCACCACAAAATATGCACATCATGAAGAACAAATGCTGAAAATTTCATAAAAATCTGTTGTCTTTTCCCTTTTTTGAGATTTGGTCAATGGTACATTTTACATGGAGGATAGCCACATCCCAAAACAACATGTTCACCAATCCATCCATATTAAAAAACATTCTATGTTGCAGTCTTTTATCATTCATCCATGAAACACGGGACTTTGATGGAGCATTTTTTTAGCCTCATCAATTCCTTGATGAGCTTGAAAATGTTGATGTGGTTAATGAAGAAAAAGAAGGCTCAATATTTTCTTATCAATCAAAATTTAACCATCGTTGGAGCATCTTTGTACTTCCCACGATTCAATGGAGGAAAACTAGTGGTGGATACAATGTGGTGTATTACACTTTGGGTTGGGCTAGTGGTGGAAAACTTGTGCTCTTAAAGTGAGGCTACAAATTCAAATCTCTTTGGGGTAGGGTATGTATACCTCCACAAAGAGTACAAGGTAGTCCCATATTGCTATCACTATATGTATGGTTCCTATAACACGTGAAAAGTTGAATGACCCTACGTATTGGTTATCACTAATGTACTTATTAAATTGATTTTTTTACTTTTAATTAGCTTTCCTTCTCTCTTAATAGAAACCACTTTGTTGAGTAAAATGAACAATGAGCCCACTTAAATTTTAATTACATTATAAAATGTAATTCGATAACTATTGCAAAACATCCATTCACATTTGTTAGAAATTACCTCTTCCAATTTCTAGAAGCAAACATGAGAGCCAACTTATTCCCTCATAAAATGTTATGCATGCTATTATTTAAACCAAAATGATTCAAACTATTAAATTTTGAGATCAAACTTAAAATAAATTTAGATGTTTGTGTTCAAGTCATGAGCATTTCCATAAGATCAATGTAATCCTTTCCTGAGCTACCTTTATTTTGACCCAAAATGCCACAACTATGTCTCCTAGCACCCCTAACCTCCTCGACTATGGTGCCTATCATCCTTTTCTTTGGTCTCACCCTTGTAAGTATAATAGTTAGCTTTGTAAGTAGTGGGAAAGTGCTCTTCGATGTCAACATTCAAAAATAAAACACAAAAGGGTGTAAGATGTATATAAATACAACTCCCTCTCTCATTTAAACTCCCAAACAATCAAATTATTATTCCTATTAATATCAATTCAACATTTAATCAAGCATCTTCGAGGAAATTGAGGAGAAGTTTACAAACAAGCATTCATGTTTGGAAACTATGATCAAGTTATATATTGCTCTTTAATGAAGGCATGCATTAGCATCCATTAATCAACATCAAGTCTTGTTGCAAGGCTTCAAGACAAGGAGTTTTACATCAAAGGTATCATTTGTCACTTCAAGAATTTCTTTAAAGGTTTTTAGCCTCTACCTCGTACTATAGTTAATCTTTGTTTAATTCAACATTGTGTTGGAATAATGATCTATTTGTCATCAATGAATGCACTTAATGAAAACACTTATTCGATTTTGAATGCTTACCGAGCTCATCACTCAGTCCACAGACTATACCGAGCATTCAGTAAAGCTCACCGATTAATCAGTTCAAACCGAGCAGTAAGGAAGTCACCGAGTATATGAGAAGAACAACAGTTACCGAGCAGACGGTAGTCACCGAG
>MU227301.1:600520-611541 GCA_018584345.1 Thuja plicata
TATCTATTACATCTTTGCCTTTGTCTCCATGTTCTTTTGGGAGACCTTCTGAGAGCACTAAACCTTCTACGGTTCCTCCTCCAACAAAGTATGGTGGTACCTTTGTACAAGCCACAGTACCATTAGAAGAAGAAGTTGAAAACAGAGCTATCAAAGCTTGGATCTATAAAGGAGAAGACAATTCTGAACAAAATACTCCTCCTTATGACATAGAACCTGAGAAATATGGCAAAGGTTTATCTATTATGCAACATTTTGGCTATAAAGGAAATGGTCCCATAGGTGCGAATCACAAAGGCTTGATTGCACCATTTGAAGCTATTGGTCGCAGAACACGCGACTCTATAGGTATAGGCTTCCAGAAACTCACATTTCAACTGGGAATAAACAAGTTTGTACCTCGAGAAGATAAACAACCAACACCTGAAGAAACACCTAAAATTGCAGAATCTGAAGACAACACTGATGAGGATACTTTTCCTTATCCTGTTCCTCCAGACCTGGCAGCATTCTTTGCCGAGCCAGATAACTTTATACCGCGTGTCAGTATAGTAGACAGTGACAGTGATTCTGATACCACCACTTCACTTGCTCCATTAACTTATGAGGAGTGGAAAAAATTATATACTCTAAATCCTGGTCATCAAGGTGATTTATACATACCACCACACTTTCAAGAGCAGTTTGACCAAGAATTCCAGTCACTTCTCATTACACAAGAGGCACCTGATGCTACAAAAACTAATGAGGTACCTAGGTCAACAAGTTCTCATCTGACCATAGCAGAGGTTCTAGGTAGAACTCATCCCAACTGGGGACAAAGGGTTGATTTCACTTATGTTCTTGATATGACACCTAATGATGAAACAGACTCTCATGAATATGAGTTTGACAACTTGTCATATGCGACTTCTGACAGAGATACAGATATAGCTAACGCATATGAAAACCTTCTCGAAGTAGGTGAACGGTCTAGTGTAGGGTCACATGAGTCTGACTCCATAGATGTTAACATGTCATCTACTATGGTCGTTACGAATCAAAGGAATTCGACTATACCTTTGGATGAGATCGCTTTAGGTCTCGACTTGCTTGTCCATGCCTTTAATGATTATACCATGAATGCACTTGAACCCGTCATGTCTCTTTCACTTCGCCATCTTGAGCTTATAGACTGGACCTCTACCTCCCCATCTAATGAAGACCTTACATTCTAGAATGATTACGCTCTTGCCTGTTACCTATACATTGTCAAACCTGTAACGTCTCCCACTAGCGAAGCAAGTGTCAACATGACTAAGGCTGACATCAAGTATCTTATTCACAAAATCAAAAGAAGGAAAAATAGGCGCTCTGATGGTGAAAACCACATTGTGGCAGTATCAAAGCCTAAAATAGTCAAAATAAAAGACGTATCCAAGGGTGAAAACCTCTCTGAGGCGCCTGAGGATGAGATACTTGATGTGCTTCCGAGTCACTTTCAGGAGAGATCATCTGTGCTTATTGAACCAACTCAACCTATCAACTTGGGTATAGAGGTAGAACCTCAGATCATTCACTTGGCACAATCACTATTAAAGGAATAAAGAGAGGAATTCACTACATTCTTCAGAAGCAAAAAAATAAAATTTGCATGGAAATATTCAGACATGCTAGGATTAGACCCTAATCTAATCATGCACCATTTGTCCATTGCACCAGGTGTTAAGCCCGTCAAGCAGAAGCTTCGCAAAATGCATCCACATGTAGCTCTACTTTTCAAAGCTGAATTAGAGAAACTTCTTAAGGCAGTGTTTATCAGAGTAATTGATTATGCAGAGTGCATCTCTAATATTTTTCCAGTATCAAAACATGATAAATCTAGAAGAGTCTGCACAGACTTCAGAGACTTGAATTTGGCAAGTCCTAAGTATGATTTTCCCTTGCCTAATATTGATATGATCATAGATATGACAGCAGGGTATGAAATGTACTCACTAATGGATGGTTTCTCTAGCTACAACCAGATAAAAATTGTGCCAGAGGACCAAGAGAAAACGGCCTTCACATGTGCCTGGGGCACCTTCTGTTGGAATGTCATGCCCTTTGGACTCAAAAATGTTGGTGCTACATATCAGAGAGCTGTTACCACCATATTTCATGATATGATGCATAAAAAAATGGAAGATTATGTGGATGACACTCTAGCTAAGAACATGCACTGAAAGAAACATCTTGCAGATCTAGGTCCTATACTAGATCATATGGAACAATTCAATCTGAGGCTCAATCCTAAGAAATGCACATTTGGCGTAACATCTGGAAAATTGCTTGGCTATATCATCTCTGCCAAAGGTATTGAAGTGGATCCTGCAAAAGTACAAGCTATCATGGAAATGTCACCACTAAAAAATATCAGACAAATGAGAGGGCTTCAAGGCCGACTGTAGTCTATCCAGTGTTTTATCTCTCAACTGGCAGACAAGTCACAACCATTTACCAAGACTTTACACAAGGGTGTGGCTTATCAATGGAACAAATAATGTGATGAAGGGTTCACACAAATCAAATAGTATCTTGCGAACCTGCCAATCTTGATGCCTCCTATTCATGGGAAGCCACATATAATTTACATATCTGCTATGGATACATCATTGGGTATCCTATTGGCTCAAGAAGATCAGCACAACAAAGAAAAGGCTATTTATTACATTAGTAGAACTCTGGTCTCATATGAAACAAAATATTTTGCTATAGAGAAGGCTTTCCTTGCAGTGGTATTTTCTTCACAAAAATTGCGGCACTATATGCTGGCTCATACTACACATCTAATTGCTAAAATTGATCCTCTGAAATATTTTCTCAGTAAAGCTACTCTCACAGGTAGACTAGCTAAATGGGTCATGCTTCTTAGTGAATTTGATATTGAATATGTTGAAAGGAAAGTCATTAAGGGATAGGCAATAGAAGCTCAGTTGGAAAAATCACCTTTAGTAGATCATCAACCATTGCACATTAAATTTCTAGATGAGTCCATATTACTTCTCACACATCAATCATGGACTATGTTTTTTGATGGTTCGTTTACCCAACAGTGGTCAGGTGTTGGGATACTGTTCATTACACCTCAAAGGTACTCTTTACCAAAAACATACAAGATGTTGTTTCCTTGTACAAACAACATTGCTGAGTATGAAGCCTTAATAAATGGTATGAAGATCGCCCTTGAGTGGCGAGTAGACAAACTCAATGTTCTTGGAGATTCACAGTTAGTCATCAATCAAGTAAATGATATCTATCAGACAAGGGATGACAAGTTGGTACCTTATAAATAGTTGGTTGATGATCTCAAAATGTATTTTACTCTCATCACATTTCAACAAGTTCCAAGGGTAGATAATAAAGCAACAGATTCCATGGCTACTCTTGCCTCCATGCTACAAATGCCAAAAAATGATTTTTGACATGAATTCCTAGTGGAGACATTACGCTACCCAGCCTATGATTCCCCTTATTCCTGGATGATCGGTTTTGTCATTGGACATGACTCATCTTGCTACCATCATATCTTTTCCTACCTTCGTGACCATATTGTTCCAGACACTTACACCCGGAATGAGAAACGTCACTTAATCCACAATGCTTCATGGTTTGTCATCATAGCTATCGACTTATACAAATGTGGTCTAGACGGTACCCTCCTTAGGTGTTTAGAACCCGATGAGTCCAAACATGCATTAGTAGAGGTGCATGAAGGCATCTGTGGGTCTCACTCTAATGGCCTGACACTGGCCCATAAACTTATTAGAGCTGGTTACTATTGGCCAGATATGGAAAAAGAAGCTACACAGTTTGCCAAGTCTTGCAAACAATGTCAACCACATGGTAATCTGATTCATGCTCCAGCCAAGGAGCTTATTCCCTTCATTACTTTCTGGCCATTTCAACAATGGGCCTTTGACTTGGTGGGTCAGATTTATCCCTCTTCCTCAAATGGACATAAGTTCATAATTACAGCTACAAACTATTTTACTAAGTGGGTGGAGGCAGTCCCTCTCACCGTTGCCAATGAAAAATTAGTAGCTATGTTCATTCTCAACTACATCATCTATAGGCATGGCGTACCCTCAGCAATAATCACTGATAATGGGGGACAATTCAAAAATAAGGATTTGACAGAGCTATGCTCTAAGTTTAAAACTACTCAACATTAGTCTTCCATCTATTATCCTCAAGGTAATGGACAAGCGAAAGCATCCAACAAGACAATCCTTAAAATCTTGCATCACACAGTACATAAATCCAGAAGATATTGGCATCTCCGGATCAATCCAGCTCTCTAGACATATAGGACAAGCATAAGAACATGAACAGGGGCTACTCCCTATGCTTTGGTTTATGGAGCAGATGTTTTGTTACCAATTGAGGTTGAGATTCCTTCTTTGTGAGTCTCTCTGAAAGGCCTCATTACTGATGAAGATAACAGAATATCTCGGCTACAAGAGCTAGAATTACTTGATGAAGTTGCCAAGTGGCATTCGATCACCTTCAATTATACCAGAAAAATATGTCCAAGAGCTATAACAAGAAGGTTAGACCAAGGGATTTCCAAGTGGGTGACCTCATTCTGAGGAATAACCCTAAGAATCAACAACATCGGATCCAGAAAGAGAAGTTTGAACCAAATTGGCTTGGTCTGTATGTTGTCACTGCAGTGTTTGGGTCTGGTACCTATCAAATTTCTACTAATGAAGGAGAACAACTCAAAGATCCCATCAATGCTCTTCATCTGAAGTGGTTCTACAGCTGAGACATCTTCAGTGTGCTCATGTATATAGTAAAATCTGAAAAAATATGAAAAAGTCTTGAAAAAATGATCATCTTAGTGAAAACCTAGCAATAGGTGCTTTGATGTATCTCCAAAAAAAAAAAAATTATATATTCCAAAAATACAAAAAAATTAAAAAAATGAAAAATACAAAAAAGAAGAAAAAGAAAAAAAGGTGCCATTGATGAAAACCTGGCGAACAGGCGTCATGGTAGCAAAAAAAGAATTTCTGCCAAGATGGTGAAAACCAGGTAAACAGGTGCCTCTTGTTCCACAATGATATATCTATTGTAGCACCCCTTGGCTTTATGCATTTGCTTTCCTACATTTCTGCTTTCTTGCTTGCATTTGCTTTTCCGTATGCTTTCAGTTCCTGTCAAGACACCAACTTACATGGATTGAAATTGGTCATACTATCAGGACAACCCTCCTGGTCTAGGGGGCACTATCCTATTATCTTTTGGGATCTACTTCACAATAGTACGTGGTTCTCACTGCGTCTACCTACTATCGCTTAGCTTATAATGAGTTCTCTCTTCTTGATAATCTTCCTAACATCAGTCACTAGTGGTTCTCACTGCGTCTTCCTACTGATGTCTAGCTAGTGCTATGATCTCTTCATTTGAGAATCTCTCTTGCATTAGTCACCAGTGGTTCTCACTGCGTCTATCTACTATCGCTATACTATTGAGATTTCTCACATCCGTTATAGTTGGAGTTATACTCAAACACTCCATCTATCAATACTCGGTCTTGACGATTATTTGCTTTAGTTTGTACATAGCTTTTAGTCACTTTTGTGACACTCTGGTTCCTTTGCGAACCCTCTTGACTTGACATTGATTCAGCACCATACGCTTGGGGGCAACCAAATCTAGTTTTTCCTTGTAGCATACGTCAAGTCAGTCATCGTTACTTGGGGGCATGGGTCCCCCATTTGCTTCAGTAATCTTGTCACTTCTCAAGGACAACTCGCTACTAACACAAACTAGTGTTTTTCAACACCACCATAAACAGTGTTTTTTAATACTATCTTTAGACACATCTGTGTTTTTTAACACACATCGGATATCTCACACGTAAACATTTATCGATAACAATCAAACACAATGCACTCACAAGCACAATAGTGTTTTTCAACACCTCTAAACATGAACACATTTACAAACTTTGAAACTGGCTGAGCTATGCTTGAAAATTTCTTTGTATGTTGTTTATTCTCATGGATTTCATTGACATTTTCTTTGTCTACTACTTGTTGGTGTAGTCCCGATGATCCGGCAACGTCAAATAAATAGGGTGTATGTGATAAGAGCTCTCGCACTAAGGTGGAACAATCTCACATCCCTTGATCTTGTTTATTTGTATGCCATGGTGAGGTCGGTACTATCTTCTTGCCTATATTTCTCTGACTGTTATTGATCTATTTGTTTATGAATGATCGCACTCATGGTTATCTTAGCTTTGAATACCTCGATACTGGTGTACTCTTGCAACATTAACTGGAAACAATGTTCAGGTCATCTTGGCTTTTGTGCCCTGGTGCTTACATTCATTTTCTATATTTTATCCGATGCAAGTCATATTCATATCCTTGTGGTTGCATTGTGGCACCAGTGAGGGTTGTATCGACTTCGCTGTTCCAAAAAAAATGCTCAATGATGATGATTATATGATGGGTCTCACAACCATGTCCTAGAATTGCACTTTCATATTTCATCTAGCATAGGATTTCATTTTCATTCTAGACTTGCATCGTGGCGGTGATTCTGTGTTCGTTTCTTTGCATTCTCCTAGGTTCATACATTAGGGAGTTCTTCTTCACTGTCCTAGTTTCATCTTGACTGCACAAGTGTTCAGTCCTCGCTCTCGATTCTTCACATGCTCTTTTGGTTAGCATTCGTCGTCCTGCATGAGATGTTAGTACCATACACATTGCATATTCATAATTCATTATCATCTATACATTACATTAGCATTTTCATTTACACATTGCATTTACATAAATCATCTACATACATTAATCTTCACATCTAAATCATAACATGTGCATTTCATACATTTACATATTCCAAACATATTCATACATTTGCATACATTCTAATCATCTACAACATCTAAGCATATAGGAAACATCTCATAAAGACAATATACAATATGTGATGATACCAAAAGATGAGCTCATATATATATATATATATATCCAATGTGTCGATACAAATACAAATGGTGCTACTCATGCATGATCTATCTCAAAAGGGTGATATACATACATGGATGTAAACACATCAAATATATCCTATGATCTCATCTATCTATCAAAAATAACTCTAGCCCTCTTCCTCGTCACCTGGAGGAGGTGGAGGTGGGGCCCTATCTGGTGGCAGTGGAACCTGTGCACCCTCTGATCCTCTAGCATAAGTTGAGAATCTCACCACCTGGGATGCCTCATTAGGCACCACCCCTATATATGATGCATAGTAATACACCGCTCGAGTAGTCTGATGTCGCACCTCCTCCTGTGCTGCCCGGAGCTACTCTCAGAGATCCTATATCTCCCGATCTCTATCTAGAAGTCATGCATCTCGCACGACCAGTTGTATAGTCAAGTCTCCAACCTATCTTGAGAGTTATTTAACTCTCTCCCGCGACCGACGCTGTGGATCCTAGGCTATATCCTGTGCAGGCTGATCCTCCAACATAGGATCCTCCTGCTGTATCTCCTCTTGTAAAGGTACCCACTGCTCCTCAATTGTGGGCTCAATTGTCCGTAGCCGAGACTATCTCATGCTGCCGCTGCCACTAGCCCCTACATCCATCCCCATCTAGTGCCCAGGGATGTCTACCTATACTGTCTGGGGTCGGGGACCCTGCTATAATCTTGGCTGTACCCTCTGCTGAGGTGGGGGCATTTGCATCTTCTATACTACCTGTGGTGGTACCACCTATGGTGGTACTACCTGTCCTCAGCCTGCTACGTCGACTAGATCCATGAACCTTGGGAACAGATGTGTCAGAAAGTGCTCCTTGTACTCAGCGATCACGTCACCATCTACCACATCTCTCAGGTAATCCCACTAAACTAGGGCCAATGCGTGAATATCTATCATGGTGCGGCCCTGGTCTAACTTCGTAAGCCAGCCCCTCCTCATCTCATATGTAAATTGGGCGTACACTGTATACTCCTCAGATATGTCCTATGGATGACTGAAATGCCGCCATACCCACTTCTATGGGAATCTCTCAATAACAGTAATAGTGCGACCAATCATCGCATGTGAGTAGAACATATGAATTAGCTACTCTGCAACATCATCCCAGGCCTCTGTGAGTCTCCATGGCCTCTAAACTACTGCAGCTAAATCATCGAGCTGAGCTTGCCACTGATCTACCTTACCCAGCGCTGGCTGGGTAATCATGCCCCTATATCGGTAAATGTAAGGCTCTAATGGCTGCCTCATATCCTTGCATATAGGCCTGGTCATGGGAAGATGCTCCCAGGCCCATACCTGTAGTACAAATACTCCTGCGGCCATACTCTTTGCCTCTCGGTAGGCGATCTCATGCATTGCATGAAACATATGGGCCAACATGCACTGACCCCATCCGTAATGTTGGGGCCATGCCACCATCTGCTAAAGCATCCTACCCCAGCCACAATCTAGTCCGTGCTGTCCATGATCCGGCATCAAATAGCACCCAAGGAAGCATGCTAGAACCACGGGCAAACTGTGTGTAGGCCCGTACTCACTAATCAGATCCTCCCATGGGATGGCTCTCCCCATGAAAAGGTCGTCCTGAAAGATATCCCTTAATGCTACTGTCCCTAATCTGGGCTGTGTCTCATAATCTACCCTGGCACCATGGAATAGTATCCTTAGAATCTGGTAGATGTCCTTGGGAGTCACATTCATCTCCCCCTGTGGTAGATAGAAGGTGTTCGTTTCTGAATGGAAATGCTCAACCAATGCTCCTAACAATCTGTGATTTACTTGAATATCGGGTACATCACATAGTGAACTCAACCCTAGAGTACCTAGATGCTCTGTCTCTGCATCGTCCAACTGTGATACCAATCTGCTGATGGCCGGGTGGTGCGATTTGAATGCAATGTCTGAGAAGTTAACCTGCAAGACATGCAAACAACATAGCACAATTAGTAATCTGAGATAATCAAAGCATAATGAGATAATAAAGCATTCAAGACATCCTACAGACAGTAACAATGCTGATGCAAAAGCTATTGGACGCGACGCAGACTGATTTCATGTTCTTATTGACCACTTTTTCCCATGCAAAGAAGCATATTTTTGCGCAAAGAAGTTTTTTGAGTCACGCGACATTGACATTTTGCGCAAACTTTAATGACTAGTCGTGCGAGAAAACACCCTCTAGAAGGGTTTCTCACGTGAACATGGGTACTCTCCCGCACAAGATTCCTCACCGAATGGCGTGAAATGCAGTTTCATCGTGTGAGATTTCCCTATGGGCTGCGCGAAGAAACTACTTCTTCGCGCGAAGACCCACGACTCATTTCCTAAAAATGCAAAAAATGAAGAAAAATTGACAAAAATTGAAGAAATTTGAAATGCAGAGATGTTTATCGACTACTTACTAGAGGTCTGTATGCTGCGGGCCGGCTGTGCCTTGTCGATCACTCAAAACAGTGCGTGTTGTAGGGGACCACCATTTTTTTTTTCTCAGAGCTCAATTCTCAAAAGGTCAAAAGGTTGAAATGATTTGAAAATGACATTTCCGTCCTTATATAGGTTTTGACCTAATTTTTCAAAGTGTTTCGTTTTGCGCAAAAACTTCACCACTACCTAATTTGACCGCTTTGAATCCATTTTCATGATCAAAATTGAAATCTAACACTTCTATATAGCTCAAAATCGCATTTTAAAATTTTTGGGACCGACGCGATCAGATGCTTGTGCAGTCAGAATCGTATCCTATCATCATTTTCTCAAATCTTTGACTTTTTTCCTCAAAAGTCAACTTTGGTCAACTCTGGTCAACCCTAGTCAAACTTGGTCCACCAGACCTCGAAATCGCTCAAAATTGATTTTGAATCTTCTGAATTCTTCCATAATCTATTCTAAGTTCTTCTTGATCTCTGATTCAACATCTATCTATGATTTCTCGCTCTTAATCACCATTATGACATGTCATCTTTCTATTTCGCTCTCGAGGGGGCAGGATGATTACATCATTGAATCTATTTCAATCTAATTTGATTTTCAAAAGTCCTCATTGCTAGGGGAATCTCATCACTTGGGGCATGTTTAGTTTTTTCGTACTTCATAGTAAAAAATGGATACTCCACAATCAATAAGGGCATCTTTGTTTCTTAACATCTTGTCATATATTAAGTATTTGAGAAATCTAACTCAAATTCTTGAGGACCAAGCTCCATTTTGGAGATGGTTCTCGAAAAATAATCTTTTGAGATAGGTATCGGGGCATTCTAACCCTGACTCCTGAAGATTGAGCCTCATTCTGGGTGTAAGGAAACTCAGGTGCGGAAACACCTTCCTACATTAATCTCTATAGGAAAGTATTGTGCAAATTCTTTTAAATCCTTACAATTTTAGATTTGTTAACTACTTTAACAATGATATTGTAGCCACATACCATGCATACAGAAAATAGAGAATGACATAATGATTTAACCTGCGGAAAACCTTTTGATAAAAAACCCCAGCACTCCAAAACCTGCACAATGTATTATCTTCAACACAACGGTTACAACACACTTGCAATGCAAGTTCTTTCAGGAGACAATCGACACTCTAAGACAAATCTAGTAGCACCAGATCATACCAACAATACACTATTTTTGTATCCTTTCCTATAACCCTAAAAAACACTTATATCATGTGCTTTCCTTTTTAGGGCAACTTTCAAGGATAGCCGTATTAGGGTTTTACCATTCTCTAAGAAAATAGGAACCCTAACCCCACGATTGTGGAAGAGTGTAAAGTACTCAACTTTATCAGTTGCCACATGTCTTGCATGTCTTCACCTGTCATTGAAATCTCCTATAAATAGCTCTTACGTGTCATAGGAATCCATCATAACCGTTTTAGCCATGATCTCCTTACACACAATTCAAGATGCTGACACATCAAGTGGATTGACACATCAACATGCCAACTAGACATGTACACTCACACTTAATTACATTATTTGCAAGAAAATACATTTTACAAAA
>MU227301.1:623952-694824 GCA_018584345.1 Thuja plicata
TTGAAGGAGTTTGCATGTAACTCCCATATCCTATGAGTGCCACATTCACATTAAGTGTGTGCCATGTGTAGGAATCCTCTTAAGGAGGAATATCTAATTTCCTTATTAAAGGAATTACATAAAAAGATTTGTCCTCCCACTAGAGGACAAAATACATGCAGGGATTCCAAATGAATCTCCTAATTAAAATACAAGTAAAGATTAGATATTCTAACATCCACAAAGAAAACTAGTGGAGTTGGAAATAGTTCTTAAGTCCAAAGTGCTAAAGAAAACAAGGAAGCAAAAGTATATGCAGTATCTAGTAAAGTGTAAAGGACTCCCTAACATTGATACTACCTAGATGACAGAGGAACAAATCAAATAGCATGGCATCACTCTTGATCAGTTAACCTCAAGTGGGAACTCGAGTTCAAAACCTCATGGGGAGTATGGTGTGGGAGGACCCTAGTTAACCTAAGTGTTTTTTTAGCACTTATGTATTCCTTGAAGGTCCTAGTGGCCTCTAGGTCATGTTATTAATAAAGGTTTCATATTGGACACCAATTGTAAGACCTAGTTCCCAGATTGGCATTTAATAAGCCCTTGGTCAACTATTGGTCAAATAATGTCCAAAAACTTAAGAATAGGTTATTTTCCTATATTTCATGTTTTATCATGTTTAGATCCATTTGGTATCATAAATTTTAGGTTTGGGCCAAGTTTGGTCACTTAGATTGAAAAGTTGCAAAATATTACAAAATTGCTAAAAAGTTGTCAAGCAACTTTAGCAACTTTTGAAAAAAATTGTAAAATCCATTCCCAAATGGATAATTAGTTTAAAAATTAGGTGTAACCATTGGGAATTCTTACAAAATACCTTATAGGCGGGTGGTAGGACAACTTTTGTAATTTTAGCATTCAAAATCAATAAAAATCTATTAGTAATAACTGAGAGGGGGGGGGGGGGGGGAATCAGNGGGGGGGGGGTGAATCAGTGGCCTCAAAAATTTATCCTTCAAACTTAACCACCAATCAATAAACCTTAGATTATTATGTCCCTAGAAGATTCATGCCATGAAATACTTATAATGATTATTTGTCTATCGGTGTTCTTTGTCAATCCTTATTCTTTATTGATTACCGATAAGCAGTATAACTATTTACCAAAACTCAGTAAATAAATAGAGTATACTGATCAATCCAATGTTAACTATGTCAGATGCAAAAAAATAAAGAAATGAATTATACACACATGACACAAGAATTTTTCATGTGGAAACCTTGTTAGGGGAAAAACCACTAGGACCGGTACCCCAAATTTTCACTCTTCTAAAGTGAGCCCTGTTAGGAGCCAGCCCTATTAAAGGTTACAAACACACTATTAAGTGCGACCTTGTTAGAGGATTTTATACATAGAGGTTGTCACTTAGTATCGGGCATCTATTGCTTCCATCCTTGAATCAGCCTCCTTCTTAAACTATCAATAGGTATCAGGCAAATCCAATGCTACTTTCATGAATCAACCTTTTTGGCACTCCTTGGGATGTACCTCAATATATAGAAGATTGTTAAGTCCTGATCGGTTAAGAGACTTGATGCTTCAATGGTTAAACTGAAACACTATGACCTGTTCATATTGCAACTTTTAATTGCAGATTTTTAGATCTATTTAAGTACATTATCTCTCTGATCAATGTATCAATTAAATCCTTTTTGCTCCACACTTTCTGCTCTGTGATGTTGTGCTCACTATTCATTGGTGTCTACAAAATTCCTTATCTCTCCTTCAACTTGATTGATCAGGACTGAATGAATTTATTCTTCATCAATTTCTCTTCAACATCCTCTTTCTATTCACTCCCCTTAATCCCATTCATAAATGAATTAAGCTTGTCTCTTATATAGACATGATATTCACTATTTCTTGATTCTTGATTCTTGGCATGAAAAACAATCCACCCAATTAGATTTTAAGCATAACTCCCAATTTGTCTCATAATTATCTTCTTGCCAATTGTACAAATCATCTTTAAATCAATCACTTAACTCTAGTCGACTAAAACAAAGAAAACAACTAGTTAAGTCTATCTTTAGCTCTTGTCAGCTAGATATTTTGTCATTTTCTGAACTCTCTATTTCGTCAGTCACCTCTGCAATTAGTCATCGGTGACAAGTGATAGTTTCATCGGTGAGACTCCAGTTAGCTTTGGGATCTCCGTTCGTTGGGAAACATTAGATTTTTACTCATCAGGAAACTCCATGTTTAGGTCGTCGGGCATCCTGTGGTTTTTCTTCGTTGGGAAACACTATCTTCTGATCATCAGGTATCACTATGAATGTTCTTCTTTTCTTTGACTGTCAATGTGCAGTCCGTCAGTGTTGTTTTTTACTAAGTGAATACTTGACTTTTATGCATTGCTGAAAGCATAACCTTTGTACCATTGATTCTTTGAAGTATTTAGAATTATGTACATGACCGTACAAATGATATTAAGTTTACATAATTTACAATACAAACCATTAACTAATTTAATGCCTTGCATTATCTTCAACTTAACATTATCAAACATCCAATCAGTTACATGTCATCAATCTCTCCCTTTGGCATTGATGGAAACATACTATATTATCACACTATACTATTTCTAATACAATATGAAATACTTTTGTTCTGATAACCGATAAATGTCTGACCATCGGTAAGCTCTGTTTTAGCTTAAATTTGATTCTTGTAGCTCTCTGTCTTCTCACGTGTTGTGTCCTCTCATGTCAATTTCTCTCCTTTGACCGTTCTTCTCTTTTGATGTCTTTTTATCTTGTCAGCAAATCTCCCTTTGTATAATTGTTTCATACAATTTTCTCTCCCTAAGAATATGATTTCCCCCTGTTGGAGTAATGTGATAATGAATAATCTTTCTCCCTTTTCTGAAGAATGTGATAATATGGATAATCTCTCCCCCTTTGACAACAATTCCAAACAAATATTTTGTAAATATCTGACATTCATGTCAAACAATCATTTCTCTCCATCCATAATATATTCATTGAATTTCCTTTATCCATCAGCAATACAACAATATGCTCTGGTGCTCGGTGAAGATATATACTTATCTATATATAGATGTAGCTTTGAAGTTCATCTCTTTGCTTGCATAAAAAACAATGATATTCTGATAATATGTAGGCTGATGCAACCTTCTAGTCATTTTACTAACTGGTAGACAAGGGCTTGGTGAAGTTATCAGCCATTTGTTCTTTTGATTTCACAGACTCAAGTATCACTTCCTTTGCTTGAACTTGTTCTCTCAAATAATGATACTTGATGGCAATGTGTTTAGTCTTGGAATGCATGACTAGATTCTTGGAAATGTTTATTGCACTGGTGTTATCAAAATAGATAATTATTGGTTCTAAGATCTTCATATGCATAACTTCTAGTAACTGTTTGATCCATGCAATATTTGAGCAATTTGCAGCAGCAGCAATATACTCTGCTTCTACAGTAGAATGAGAGATGCATCCCTGCTTCTTGCTTATCCATGTGACAAGTCTGTCACCCATAAAGAATGCTCCTCCAGTTGTGATCTTCCTTTTATCAAGATTTCCAGCCCAATCAGCATCGGTAAACACCTTAAGTTCAAATTTTCCTTCTCTTCTATACCATAAGCCATAGTCCTTGATATTCTTCAAATATCTTAGAATTCTTTTCACAGCAGTCATATGTGATTCTCCGGGGTTAGCAGAAAATCTAGCAACAATTCTTACTACATGTGCAATATTTGGTCTAGTGTGTACAACATACATTATTTTTGGACAATCATTGTTTTGTATAAAGTCTGATTTACCCTTGTTTTCTTGTCCTCCTTTTTCAACTTACATTTAGTAGCCATCGGTGTTCCAACTGATTTGGAATCTTCCATCTTGAATATTTTTAGGACCTCTTTAATGTATTTGGACTGTGTAATGAAAATACCTTCACTTTGTTGAATGATCTGTAGACTAAGAAAGAACTTGATCTCTCCAAACATAGACATCTCAAACTCTTTTCTCATCTCATTAGAAAATGATTTGCATAGCATATCATTGCCTCCAAATATGATGTCATCAACAAATATTTCAGCAATCAAAGTGTTAGCATCAGTATCTTCCTTTAAATAAAGATTACTATTTTCACTAGTCCTTACAAATCCAATACTTATAAGATAGAAATGAATTCATTCATACCATACTCTAGGAGCTTGCTTCAATCCATACAAGGCTTTGTGAATTCTACATACCATATTTCTCTTGTCTGGATCGACAAACCCTTCTGGGTTCTCAATGTATACCTCTTCTACAAGTATTCCATTTAGGAATCTTAACTTGACATCCATTTGATATATACCTTGAATCCTTTGAATGTAGCATAAGAAAGTAGTATTCTTACACCTTCTAGGCTATAAATGGGTGCAAAGGTTTCTCTATAGTCAATACCTTCCTCTTGTGCATACCCCTTGCATACTAGTCTTTCTTTGTTTCTTGTGACTTCTCCATTCTCATTCAGCTTATTCTTGAATATCCATTTTGTACTGATGACATTATTTTCATCTGGTCTTGGCATAAGTGACCATGTCTTTTTCTTCTCAATCTGCTCAATCTCATCATTCATAGCACTTATCCATTCTTCATTATCAAGTGCAACATTGACAGATTTTGGTTCAAACTCACAAATTAAAAATAATTTGAGTTTAAAGACTTACTTCTTGTTCTTGCACCAACTTTCTTATCTCCTATGATCTGGATCTCTTGATGGTTCCTTCTTACATATCTTGCAAGTACAGGTTAAACTCTTTGTCTATCAGCTTGATCATCATTTTGTCCTTCATTCTGTTCTTCATCACTTTGCACATTATTTTGATCATTATCCTGACCATCGGTAATTACAGTCTGACCGTCGGTTGAAACATTGTGTTCTGGAATTAAGCAGTGTTTCTCAGGCAGAGTGTTGAGTTCTTCACAATATACAAACTTGTTGTAGTCCTCTGGTTCTTTTGTGCTTTCCAGCTCATTCTTTTCTGCAAATTCATCTCTTTACATTTGCACTTTCAACAATTTTGTTGGAAGCCTTGATAAGATATTTATAAGCTTTTCTCTTGGTGGAATACCCTAGAAAGATACCTTCATTACTTTTGGCATCAAACTTTCCATTTCTGTCATCCTTTAAGATATAACATTGAAGTAACTTACATTGGGTATTTTACCATACCATAGCTCATAAGGTGTCTTTTTTGTATCCTTCTTCAATTGTACTCTATTCAGTGTGTAGACAACAGTACTGATAGCTTCCCTCTAGAAGATTTGGGTGATGCCTTTCTCTATCATCATTGTTCTAGCACAATCAAATACTGATCTGTTCCTTCTCTCAGTAATCCTATTTTGCTGTGGTGTTCTTGGTGCAGAAACCTGTCTTTTTATACCATGCTCATTATAGAAATTAGTGAATTCATCTGATATAAATTCTCCTCCTCTATCTGACCTTAAGCATTTCAAATCCTTACCACTTTGTTTCTCTACCATAGCCTTATACCATTTAAATATCTTGAATGCTTCAAATTTATCTTTTAGAAACATAACTATCATTATTCTAGAGTAATCATCAACAAAGAGAATAAAATACCTATCTCCATAATAAATCTTTGTCCTCATTGGTCCACATAGATCGGTATGGACTAATTCTAGAATATCATCAAATGTATGGGTTTTACTTTTGAAACTAGAATTTTTCATTTTACCTTTTTGACAATTCTTGCACATGATGTTGTCGGGCTTTGTCATCGTCGATAAGCCTCTTACATTTCTCCTTCTGCTTATTTTCATCATGTTGTCAAAATTCACATGACATAATATTTTGTGCCACAACCATATGTCTTTGTTTCTAGTCATTAAGCAAGTGGTGTTAGTATCATTCAGATAGAATAAGTTACCTTTTTTCTGTTCACCGGTACCAATCGATCTTCCTGATTCATTGAAGATGTTTTCCTTCTTGTTCTCAAATGCTACTCTGTGACGTGAATTATTCAACTGAGAAACACTCAATAGATTATAATTCAATCCTTTTACCCAATAAGCATTTTCACATTTAATCAGGTTATTCATTTTTATAGTTCCTTTACCTTCAACTGGATAAGGTGTATCATTACCCATTCTTACTGTACCACCATTATAATACTCAAAACTGTTAAACTTTTCTTTGTCACTGGTCATGTGGTGAGTGCAGCCACTATCTATAATCTAGATGTCATTCTTCCTAACCTTAGCTATTAGTGCAGTTTCTACATACCTTTCTTCTTACTCTGAATCATCTTTCATAGCTACAAATACCATCTCGATGTCTTCATCAGGTTCGGTGTCAGTATCTTCATCTTTGCAAGTAGCTAGGTAACTGTCTTTCTTGCCTTTGTCCTTGTAGTCTTAGATATCTCTTCTTTTTGATTGTCAGTAACCTCTGTAATATTTGTTATCACCTCTATCATATTTCTTCTCAAAAGATCTGCCATTACTTCTGTCATCTTTTCTTTTGTTAGGACATCTTGCAGCAAAGTGTCCAATCTCTTTACAATTAAAGCATTCAAGTGGTAACTTGCCTTTATATTTACCTTTACCTCTCTGCATTCTTCTAACCATAAGTGCTTCTATTTCATCTATATCTCCTTCTTCACTTTCACTTTCACTATCTCTTCTAGATGTGTGTCTATGACTTGATTTTCTTATTCTCATAGAAGACTTAAATGTAGACTCTAAGTTTGGTAAGACACTATTATCAAAGTTATTCATCTCAAATGAAATCAGTCTACCAATTAAACTATCAAGAGTAACTATATTGTTTTCTACTGCTCTCATTTCTTGAATGGAAAAGCCTCTAATAGCATATACAGGTAATAAGGTTCTTAAGATTTTACTTACCACTGTCTCCTCTTCAAGTGTACCTCCAACTCCTCGTATAGAATTGACTACTTCTTTGATTCTTGTGTTGTACTGTGTGATGTTTTCTCCTTCTTTCATTCTGATATCATCAAATTTTCCTCTAAGGATTTCTGCCTTGGCTCTCAGAACATTTGTATCACCTCCATGTACAAGATTTAGTTTGTCCCACATCTTCTTTGCTATTTTGCAATCCTTGACATCTTCAAACTCAGCATCAAAGAGTGAGGAAGAAAGATCTATGACCATGTAGTTGTGTTCATGCTTCTCTCTCAATTGATCTACTGTCAATACTCCTGTGGGAAACACATATTCACTATCTAGGAATTGAGTAACATCATTACCAATACCTGATAAGTGGAGTCTTATCCTGCTTTTCCATGAAGCAAAGTTATCTTTGTTAAACTTGGGCACATCTCATCTGTTCATCTTGTGATCTTGAATTAGGTCTTGAAACCTTCCTTTCTAAGCACACAAGCTCTGATATCAATTATTAGTAATAACTGAGAGGTGGGGAGGTGAATCAGTGGCCTCAAAAATTTATCCTTCAAACTTAACCACCAATCAAAAAACCTCATATTATTATGTCCCTACAAGATGCATGCCATGAAATACTTATAATGATTAACTATCTGTTGGTGTTCTCTGTCAATCCTTATTCTTTCTTGATTACCGATAAGCAGTATAACTATTTACTGAAACTCTGTAAATAAGAAGAGTATACCGATCAATCAAGTGTTAACTATCTCAAATGAAAAACAATAAAGAAATGAATCATACACACATAACACATGAATTTTTAACATGGAAACCTTGTTAAGGGAAAAACCACTGGGATCGGTACCCCAAATTTTCACTCTTCTAAAGTGAGCCCTATTAGGAGCCAACCATGTTAAAGGTTACAAACACACTGTTAAGTGTGACCTTGTTAAAGGATTTTATACATAGAGGTTGTCACTTCATATCGGGAATCTATTGCTACCATCCTTGAATCAGCCTCCTTCTTAGACTGTCAATAGGTATCAGAAATTCCAATGCTACTTTCATGAATCAACCTTTTTGACACTCCTTGGGATGTACCTCAATATATAGAAGACTGTTAAGTCCTTCTCAGTTAAGAGACTTGATGCTTCAATGGTTAAACTAAAACACTATGACCTATTCATATTGCAACTTTGAATTGTAGACTTTTAGATCTATTTAAGTATATTACCTCTCTGATCAATATATCAATTCAATCCTTTTTACTCCACACTTTTTGCTCTTTGATGTTGTGCTCACTGTTCATCGATGTCTGCAGAATTCCTTAGCTCTCCTTCAGCTTGATTGATCAGGACTGAATGAAGTTATTCTTCATCAGTTTCTCTTCAGCATCCTCTTTCTATTCACTCCCATTTATCCCTTTCGTAAATGAATTAATCTTGTCTCTTATATAGAAATGATATTCACTGTTTCTTGATTCTTGATTCTTGGCGTGAAAAAAATTCCACCCAATTAGATTTAAAGAATAACTCTTGATTTGTCTCGTAATTATCTTCTTGCCAACTGTTCAAATCATCTTTAAATCAATCACTTAACTTTGGTGGAATAAAACAAAGAAAACAACCAGTTAAGTCTATCTTTAGCTCTTTCCAGCTAGCTATTTTGTCATTTTCTGAACTCTCTATTCTGTTGGTCACCTCTATAGTTAGTCGTCGATGACAACTGATAGTTCCGTCAGTGAGACTCCAGTTAGCTTCGAGATCTCCATTTGTCGGGCAACATTGGATTTTTACTCATCGGGCAACTCTATTTTTATCTCATTGGGCATCCTGTGGCTTTTCTTCGTTGGGAAACACTATCTTTTGATTGTTGGGTATCACTGTGACTGTTCTTCTTTGCTCTGACCGTTGGTGTGCACTCCATTGGTGTTTTTTGTCACTATGTGAATACTTGACTTTTATGCATTGCTGAAAGCATAACCTTTGTTCCATTGATTCTCTGAAGTCTTTGGTATTATGTACATGACCGTACAGATGATATTAAGTTGACATCAATGATAGTATAAACCATTAACTAATTTAATTCCTTACATTATCTTCAACTTAACATTATCAAACATCCAATCAGTTACATGTCATCAAAATCACCATTTTCCTACAAATTTGAGAAATAGTCAATTGGTACAGACAAGTACAAAATATTGTCAATGAAAGTATGAAATATTAAGGTATCCCTATGAATTATATTCCTTTTTTCATTTGGTCTCATGTCCTTATCTTTTGTACATTGAAAGTTATTGCACTTTTACTCCCGCTTCTTGGTTTTTAGGCCCCAATTCAGGGTTTCACAAACAATTATACACATTTCTTGTTTACACCATGGGAATATAATGAACCTTGGTAGAAATCATGTATTTACAATTCTCTTTAATATTATGCAGGTTGGGTTTGATAAAATGCTGGGAGATGGGTTTTCTATGATGCCCTGTGTGTACATGTCCATGTGTGCACCAATTAAGCGATTGAGTACAGTCCACATAACTCACCATAGGAGATTCATCAAGACCTAAATTTGAGTTTGAGAAGTCCTTGAATATCCCTTCACATGATCCAAGTTTTGGATTGGGTCCTTGTTGTATGGAAGGGGTACCTGTAGTGTAATTAAAGGCCTAATTAGGCCTATTTGTTTAGGCAAAACAGTGTGTCTTTTTGTTTTCCTTTTGCTTTGAAGCATTGGTATAATCTATTAGGCCATAAAGGGTACCTGAATCAATGTTTTGTTTAGGGGGTTATGTGGAATAATTTAAAACTAAGCCCAAATTTCCATTTGAAAAGGCTACATGCCTAGGAGGGGCTTATCATAGCAACCGTGACCAAATTAGTGAACATGGTAAGTAGGATCATTGGATTCTTGTCTTAGGAACCTAAATAGACCAAATCCTTGAGCATAGGTCACCCCTGGTCCTTGGAGTCATTTCATGGGGAGTTGATATCAAATTGGTGTAAGTGCCTAATAGCCAACCATTAGGAGTTGGTGTTGGAGACTTGATAGAACCTAGTGATTAGGTTTCCCTGTTGGGAATAGGTTGTGATAACCTAGAAACAAGTCATTTCTGCACTTGTGATAAGTGTAGAGGTACTTTACCTCTTGGTGTTTGAAGATTTTAAGGATACCTAGTCCTTTTAGGGCTTTTGACTATCCACTCTAAATCAGCTACAATTGCAAGAAATCTCATCACATTGAAAAATATTCTAGAAGCAAGAATGTAGACAAGAAGGGTCTGATAGTCAACAACAATATGCATAATAATGATAAAGGAAAGGGAAAAGTAACTGCGGATGAGATCATAAAGAAGATGGACAAAACTTGGGTGAAGAAGAGTGAGATTGATGCAGGAAATAGGTCCACACCCAAATCTGGTGCTAGAGATTCCACTGCGAAATAAATTTAGGCCTTTGGCGTAGGGGGAGTTTGTAAGAAAATATTACAAATCCCCTCATATCAGTAAGAACCTAAATGCAGTAGGTTGATATAGTCATGTTGGGCTATTGCAAATGTTTTGGAAACATTCTCGGAAGATTTTGAGTTGTATTGAAAATCTATAGGAGAATTTTTGAGGAATAGATAGTGAAATAGGGTATCCGATGGAGTTAGGGCAAAGTGTATTTATTATAAAAAAAGTAGATATGTGAATCATCGATCAAAGGCATTTTTTCTCATCATTTTTCACTTTTCATTTGATAATGAAGTGAAATGAGAGCTTTGAAACCCATTTTCCCATGAAGTTGAAAGCATGAAGAAGATTCCCGTACAAACCCTAGTTCGACGAAAAGGTATTTCTCTGAAAAAAATTGATCTTGCATTTTTGGATATAGATACACCAAAGATTATTGATATCATAAAATTCCCTAGACCTAAATTTAATAAACATCTATTCAAATAAGTAGAAGATGATCCACTAGGTGTGTTTTCATAAACTTCACATGGTTCTCTTCATGTCAAAGACATTAGGGCTTATATACATGCAAATATTGAAGATTTAGGAGATTCCCAATTGATAAAAATTTATATGGAAAAGCTATCAGTTTATTATAAGAAGAAGGATGAATTCAAGGTGCTTGAGGAGAATAGATTCACATAGGGTATCAATTTTTTTATATTTTGATGAAAATAAATGGGTTCAATATGTCTTGAGTTGGATTCATGTTGAATTCACATGGTTGGACAAGTCTTACAAGATTAGTAATGATGCAGGAGCATCACGGTATTCAAAGTTGCATATGATGGAAAAAGGACAAAGAGAAGACATGAAGGAGTTCAATCAAGTCAATTGGCATGTATTGAAGCCAATCATGGCATTTAAAGATGATATATGTAATAAATTTGTAATGAATCCTAAAGCGCCTGTTAAGGACCTTAGGATCATGAATGGTGATATATGAGCTTAAAGGAAAAATGAAGTTAAGTAGGTCGTGAGGAGTCTAAGAAGGATGTAGTAATGGTTAATGAAGTCTTAAGGATCTTCTAGACAAGGTTGATAGGTTATTTAGTTATTTTATTCAATAAAATGTAAGTTGGAGAATTCAAATTTTTGAATCCCACGGCTAGATGTGATTAGGAGGGAAATCAGTTTTAGAAGGTTTAATCATTAAAAAAACAATCCAACCGATCCAAAATAGTTAGAGATGTTAGTAAGGAAGTTTATAAAAGGGATTTCAGTCATTGTACATGTATGAGGCCTGGAATGTATGGACTGTCTCAGTAAATGCCAAGAAAACCCATAATTTTACATTTTTCTTATTTTTTCATTGCATGAATTGAATTCATATATGCTATATTGGTGTTTCTAATGAATTATTGACATTATTTATGATGTAGGAGAATCTTGGGTCATTGGCAGTCCTTCTCAACCAAAAATATTTTTGTTTTTTTCTTTAGTTAATTTGGAGGCTGCTTAGGAAGTACCTTGTTACTCAGGGTCTGTTGCTTAGTAATGCTTGTTTTGGGTTGGTGTCTGCTACTTAGGTTCTGATGCTCGGGCATGCTTGTTTCCTTTGCTCAGGTTCTGTTTCTTGAGCATGCTTGTTCCTATTGCTCAGGTTCTATTGCTTGGGCATGCTTGTTTCTTTTCCTCTCGCTTGGGTTTCTCTTCTAATGATCGGGTTATGTTTCATGTTGCTCGGGGTGTTCTTTGCCCGAGTCACTCTGTTGCTCGGTCAACCTTTGCTCGAGATGCTTATTTTGGAGTTGGATCTGGTGGCTAACTTCTTTAGTTAATTTCAATGTCTTAATTGATTTGGGGTCTCTCATTGGCATCTGTGTGGACCTAAATCTGGGCCTCACTTATGGATTTGAGCACCGACCTCTCTTGGTGGAATCTTGTATATTTTTGTTTTTATGTTCTTAGTTTTAGGAAATTAAGAGGAGGTAGCATAGATTGGATAAAAGATTGAAGATTGAATTATTTGTAAGTAGGTCTGTGATCTTGCATCTATGAAGACTATTATGTAATTCATTGATTTTATATGGCCCAAACCGGGAAGGCCTTACAACCCAACGTGTAATGAGTGAACAATTAATACAAAGGATTTCTATTGTTTCTTCTCTCACTGTTGTTGTTTCTTCCACATTGTGTTGTTGGAAAGATGGTTTGGTAGTTGGGAGATCCTTTGGCCCCATCTCCATCCATGCCTTGCATCAAGTGGTATCAGAGCATTGGTGAGATCTAAGTTCCTTCTTTTAAACCCTAACCCTAGTTGGTATTATTGTAAAGTAGTAGATTGCGATCTGACTTACAATTACATAGGGATTCAAGATGGTTTGTGGGAGAGGAAATGCAGATCTAATTCTAGATGATATGCTTAGATAGATGGCTTCTAGATTGGAAGCTGTTGAGACAGCCCAGTGCAGAGGAAGACATCTTGAAGATGTTAGTGATGATGAGGTTGAAGAGGTTAAAGAAGAAGCTGCACCTACACCTGTGATGAATCAGGAAGAAGAAAGATTCCTGAGAGCCTTGAAAAGTTTGAAATCCACACCTCAGTTTAATCCTCCTGAGTATAGTGGAAAATTTGATTCTGATGAATTGATTGATTGGATAACTAAGATGGAAAAGTATTTTGAATATGAGAATGTAGCAGAGGATAAGAAGGTGAAGATTGCAAGCACAAAGCTGAAAGGTCATGCATCCTTATGGTGGGAACATCTGTAATTGGATCAAAAGAAGAAAGGTAAAGACAAAATCAAGGTATGGGATAATATGGTAAACAAATTGAAAGGAAAGTTTCTCCCTTGTGATTATTAGATTAACCTAATTAGGAGAATGCAAAGCTTTAAGCAGAAAGATAAATCTGTGAAAGACTATACAGAGGAATTCTAGAGATTGGACATCAGATCTAGACATGTTGAAGATGAAGTGGAAAGAGTAGCAAGATATCTGAATGGTTTGAGAAGTTCTATACAAGATGAGATTATCTTGGTCAAGATGGAAAGCATTAAGGAGGAATATCAATTTTCCCTAAAAGATGAGGAAAATTTGAACAGAAGATATGAACAAAGACAAAGAGGTAGAGGCGATAGATGTCCTAGAGGAAGAGGTAGATCTCATGGTGAAAACGGTAGCTCTAAACCAAACAAGTCAATTTAAGACACATCTCAAGACAAAGGAAAGAATGAATGGAAAGGTGAAAGTTCATACTAAGGAAGAGGTAATTACTCACAAGGAGGTTATAGTAGAAAGGGATTCCAAGTCACTTGTTAGAATTGTGGTGAAGAAGGACACAAATATTTTGAATGTACACATGCAAGCAATAATGGTAGTAGTAGTAGAAATGCTTTGGTGCAAGAGGAGACACCAAATGAAGCTGATAAGGAAGGAAATCTCATGATCCAAAGGATACTATGGAGTGAGAAGGATAAGCAAGATCCGATCAAGAAAGGTTTGTTCAAGACTAGATGTAGAGTTGCAGACAAAGTTTGGAAGGTAATTGTTGACAGTGGAAGCTCGAAGAATGTGGCATCTGAGGAAATGGTTAAAAAGTTGCAGTTGGAAAGGATGAAACATCCAAAGCCCTATCAGATCTCATGGATCAAGGATGAGCATACATTAATGGTAAGTGAACAATGTTTTGTGAATTTGAAAAGTTGGAAAGTATTATGATAAGGTGTTGTGTGATATTATGCCTATGGATTGTTGTCATATTTGTTTGGGTAAACCTTGGCAATATGATAGACATGCTATACATGATGGAATATTTAATAGATATTATATTTGGGTTGACGGTAAGAAGAAAGTTTTGTTACCTTTGGTTGAAGAATCTATTGGTGAGATATGTACATCTGTGAAAGTTTCTCTGATGGAAGGTAGATAGTTTGTTAAAGATTTGAAAAGAAGTGATATCTGTTATGCATTGATTCCTAACAAACCGAGTAAGAATATAAAAGATAAAATTCCTACAGAAGTTGAGAGGTTACTCACTAAGTACAAGGAGATAATTTTAGATAATGTACCTGATGGTTTGCGACCAATGAGAGATATCAGTCATTATATAGATCTGATTCCTGGAGCTAGTTTACCAAACAAGGCACCACATCGGTTAACACCGACCGAGAATGAAGATATTAACTTAAAATTTCATGAATTATTGAACAAAGTCTTGATCTGAGAAAGTTTGAGTCCATGTGCATTACCTTCTATGTTGGCACCTAAGAAGAATGGAGAATGGTGAATGTGCACTGATTCTAGAGAAATCAACAAGATCACAGTGAAGTATAGGTTTCCTATAGTGAGAATCGATGATATAATGGATTATTTGAGTGGAGCAAGATATTTCACCAAATTGATTTGAAGAGTGGATATCATCATATAAGAATTAGAGAAGGTTATGAATGGAATATTTCTTTCAAGACAAAGGAAGGTTTGTATGAGTGGTTGGTTATGCCTTTTGGTTTAACTAATGCACTGAGTACTTTTATGAGGTTAATGAATGAAGTTTTGAAGCAATTCTTGAATAAATGTGTGATTGTATACTTGGATGATATTCTAATATTCAGTAAGACTAGAGAAGAGCATTTGATGCATATAAGACAAGTGTTGCAGAGATTGAAAGAGGAAAAGTTGCTGATGAATCTGAAAAAAGTGTTCCTTCATGAAAGAAGAGCTTGTGTATTTGGGTTTTGTGATTTCAGTTGATGGTTTGAAGATGGATCCTGAGAAATTTGAAGCTATACTCAATTGTCCTACACCTGAGAATGTCAGTGAGGTAAGATCATTTCATGGATTGACAATTTTTTACAGAAAGTTTATTAGAAATTTTAGTTCTATTTATAATGCTATGCCTGGGACAATGAGAGGAGACAAAAGAGAATTCAAATGGACACATGGAGCTGATAAGATTTTTGAGGTTTTGAAGTTGAAGGTTATTGAATTACCTGTGTTAGCATTACCTAATTTCAATAATGTATTTCAAGTTGAATGTGTTGCAAGTGGAAGTGAAATTGGAGCTGTGTTGACTCAAGAAGGTAAACCTATTGCTTTCTTTAGTGAAAATTTGAATGATGCCAAAAGGAAATATTCTATCTATGATTAAGATTTCTATGCTATTATTCAAGATATGAATAAATGGAGACATTATTTGATGCCAAATGAATTTGTGTTGTATACTGATCATAAGGCTTTACAATATTTGGGTAGTCAGAATAAGTTGAATCAGAGACATAAAAAATGGGTAGAATATTTGTAAAGTTTCACATTTGTGATTAAGCATAAGAGTGAATTTTCTAATAGAGTTGCTGATGCATTGAGTAGAAGAAGATCTGTATTGATTTAAATGAGAATTGAGGTTCTTGGGTTTGATGACATGAAGAATTTGTATGAAAGTGATCCTAATTTTTTAGAGCAGTGGAGAGTGTATAGAGAACCTAATTCAAACCAATCAAGTAAGTATGAATATTATTTCATTCAAGAAGATATGTTGTTCAAAGGTATTCAGTTGTGTATACCGAGAGGATCAATGAGGACTAATTTGATAAAGGAGAAACATAGTAGTGGATTGGCTGGACATTTTGGCATTGACAAGACATTGAGCTTGCTGAAGGAAAGGTATTTTTGGCCTCAATTGTATAAGGATGTTCAGAATTTTGTGAAAAGTTGTAGAGTTTCTGAAGTTGCAAAAGGAGTAAGTTAGAATACTAGTTTGTATACACCAATTACTATTTTTGAGAAACCTTCGAGTGATTTCAGCATGGATTTTTTTCTTGGCTTACCTAAGACAACAAGAGGAAATGATTCCATATTTGTTGTCGTGGATAGATTTTCTAAGATGACACATTTTGTACCATGTAAGAAAAAATCAGATGCAGTAAATATAGTAGACCTTTTCTTTAAGGAAATTGTCAGATTGCATGGATTACCGATGAGTATCATCCCTAACCGAGACAATAAGTTTGTTATCTATTTTTGTAGAACACTTTGGAAAAAGTTGGACACTGAGTTGAAGTTTAGTTCTACATTTCATCCATAGACAGATGGACAAACAGAGGTTGTAAACCAAAGTTTGGGTAATTTGTTGAGAAGCCTAGTTGGAGACACACCAAGTAATTGGTATTTGACGTTGGCACAAGCAGAGTTTGCATACAACAGTTTAGTAAATAGAAGTACCGGAAATACACCTTTTGAGATTGTTCATACCACACAACCAAGAGGAATATCAGATTTGAGAGATATTATCAGAGAAGAGAAAAGACAAGTTGAAGCAGAGGAATTTGTTGAGCTCATGAAAAATTTGAATGAAGATGTAAACAAAAGATGGAGAAAAGAAATAAAAAATACAAAGATAGTGAAGATAGATCAAGAAGACATAAAACATTTGAAGTTTGTGATGCAGTAATGGCTCATCTGAAGAAAGGAATATTTCCTATTGGAACATATGGTAAATTGAAAATGAATAATTTTGGTCCTTGTAGAATACTAAGAAGATTTGACTATGGAAATTCTTATGAAGTTGAAGTACCTGATGACATAGATATATCACATATATTCAATATTTTAGAATTGTATGAATATCATGAACCTGATGACGAAGTGACATTACCAAGTGATTATCCTAAGAAGAAGATAGAAGAAGTTGAGAATATTTTGAAATAGATAATTGGCAGAAGTACAAGAGGAAATGAATACATGGAGTATCTGGTAAAATGGAAGAACAGACCGATTGAGGATTCATCTTGGATTTCTCAATCTAAGTTGGATTTATTTTAGGTTGGACTTGATACATGATTCAAAGAATCATTTCTTGTAACCCCAGCTGTTTGATGCAGGAGCATCTTGGGTCATTGGCAATCTTGCTCAACCAAAAATATGTTTGTTTTTTTCTTTAGTTAATTTGGAGGCTGCTCAAGAAGTACTCTATTTCTCAGTAATGCTTGTTTTGGGTTGGTCTCCATTGCTCAATTCTATTGCTCAGGCATGCTTACTTTTGTTGCTCAGGTTCTGTTGCTCGGGCATGATTGTTCCTGTTGCTCGGGTTCTGTCACTTGGGCATGCCTATTTATTTTCTTATCACTCAGGTTTCTCTTCTAACACTTGGGTTTTTTTTCCTGTTGCTCGGGGTGTTCTTTTTCCGAGTCACTCTGTTACTCAGTCAATCTTTGCTCGAGATGCTTATTTTGGAGTTAGATCTGGTGGCCGACTTCTTCAATTAATTTTAATGGATTAATTGATCTGGGGTCTCTCATTGGGATATGTGTGGACCTAAATATGGGCCTCCCTTATGGATTTGAGTGTTGACCTCTCTTGGTGGACTCTTGTATATATTTGTTTCTATGTTCTTAGTTTTAGGCAGTTCGGAGGAGGTAGCATAGATTGGATAGAAGATCAAAATATCTGTAAGCAGGTCTATGACCTTGCATGTGTGAAGACTATTCTTTAATTCATTGATTGTAAATGGTCGAAACCGAAAAGGCCTTACAGCCTAACATGTAATGATTTTGAACAATACAAAGGATTTATGTTGTTTCTGCTCTCACTATTGTTGTTGCTTCTGCATTGTGTTGTTGGCAAGTTGGTTTGGTAGTTGGGAGAGCCTTCGACCCCATCTCCATCCATGCCTTGCATCACTTTATTAAAATTTTAATTTTCTAAGGGCTTAATTGTTTTAGACTATACCACTTGCACTGACTATTCTTGGAAAGTCACTATTTTCTCCTTGACAGTTTAGTTTTTTTAATGAAATGGTTCATTCCATGAATGACACAACTCAGATTCTCATGGAATGACAACATTCTAATATGTATAATACATTTCTAACATAATATTTTGTAGTTGATGTGAATGAGACAAGTGATCACCAGATTTAAGAGTGGAAACATGGAGGAATTACTTAGAATAGAGAAGAAGTGAGTAATTGGCCTTAAGAAGGACCCTATCTAAGGTTTTTGGTTGTCTTGGAATGGTAAATGCATGGTGAATCCATAATTTTGTTTATGGTAGAAGTACTAGAAAGTAAGGGATTTAGAGAGCTCTAGTTTTAGGGGTTGTCTGAAGCCAAAATTAGGGGTTTTATACTTGAAAAGATATGAGGGTTAATTTGGTTGGATATTATTTGGTTTGGGGTTGTTTGTGAATACTTTTGAGAATTTGGAAGTTTGGAAGTAAGATCTTGACATACTTGCTTTGTAAAAGCATACTTTTAGCCCTCTCTAAGACATAGTACATTCGAGTTTTGGGATAGTTGGTCCAAAATACCAGCATCAAATATTTTGATATGCTTTGTAAGATGATAAAGGGTATCTAGAAAGGTAACTAAATTAGAGATTTTTTTGGGAAGAATTGGAAGTCAAGTGTCAATTTAGGTCGTTGTAGGGATACAAGGAGCCTAGGCCTAATAGGAATGTTTCCAAGGTTGAAGTGTTTTGGAAGAGATTTAATATATCTCAGTCTTCTTGTTATTTTCTTTGCATCCTATGTTTCCTTTCTATCCTTCTCATCTTTGTTCATTCTACCAGTAAGTGCCGAGTTGCAGTTATTGCTGAGCGCTCCTTTATGTGTTGAGTTGTCTAGTGTTGGCCGAGTGTTCCTGTATATGTCGAGTGAACTAGAGGTTTTCTGATAATCAGTTCTTCTTGATGTTCTATTTGAATTAGGTGGTATCAGAGCCTTAGGGAAAGGTTTGGGAAAAATTTTGAAGGTAGTTATGGCACCAAAGAATCATATGGCAAGAGAAATTGAAGACTTGAGGGCAGCACTTGAGGAGAAGGAATGAGAGAATAGGGAGTTAGAGGAAACCAAGGAAAGGGGAGAAAGGAAAATGAGAAGAAAAATACTTCAGCTATTGGAGAGGATAGAAGCATAAGAGAAAGAGAGAAGAGAAGCTAGGGTAGAGGAGGTTCATGAAGAAAACAATGAGGAAGAGGAAGAACTTCGTGCAAGACAAGTACATGGAGGACATAGGGATGAAGATGATCCTGAGGAGAGGAGGTTTATAAGATTGATTAAGGTAGTACAAGGTACTTGAGTAAAGACAAGTGATGATTTTCCAATATACCAAGGCAAGATGGAGAGTGAAGAAGTTCTTGGATGGATTGAGGCACTTGAAAACTACTTTGATTTAGAAGACATAGATGAAGACAAGAAGGTGAAGATAGGAAAAACAAGGCTAAAGGGAACAACCCTTACATGGTGGATTAGTATACAGATTGGTAGGGTGACAAGAGGTTTGAACAAAGTCTCAAATTGGGAAAGAATAAAGAACATGGTTAAGAATCAATTCTTAACATTAGATTTGGAAATTCACATGAAGATGAGAAGAAACAACTTGAAACAAAGAGATATGGATATTATGACTTATACTGAACAATTTCACACCCTGAGTATCAAAGGAGGATTAGAAGATGAAGATGAGAAGGTCACTAGGTACATGAGTGGATTAAGATACAAAATTTAAGATGAGATTTATTTGAGTGTTCCTAGAACCCTTGGAGAATGCTTTCAATTAGTAGTAAGTGCAGAGGAGAAGTTGAAAAGAAAGAATGAGAGACAAAGTAATAGAGGAGAATTATCCATGAGAGTTAGAGGTGGAAGGACAAACTCTAATTTTCAAAGAAGCAATGACAAGTAAAAAGGTTCTACATCAGACCAAAGAGGAGGACATAACCATAGATGTGGAAAATTTGGAGGAGGAAGAGAAAGTGGCATCTTCATAGGTAGATGTTTTCATTGTAATGAGGTTGGTCATCAATCTTTCAGGTGTTTGAAGTGGATTTAATCAGACCAAGGTAGCAATAAAAGGGTGAATCTCATACAAGGGGATGAAGATAATGAAGCACATAGACCAAGAGCAGAAGATCCTGAGATTGGAGAATGCTTAATGGTAAGATAAGGTAATAAAATTTTAGAGCTAAAGGTGAATATATTCAGAGCCAATTCTTTATGCAAAGGAAAGGTATGTAACCAATTCTTTATGCAAAGGAAAGGTATGTAGATTGATTGTGGATTCTGGATCATATATAAATATTATTTCATCTAATATGGTTTCCAAGTTATGAATTGTGCCATTTGACCATCCTAATCCGTACAAGGCCACTTGGCTTACCCAAAAGCCACATGTAGTGATTAGTCAAAAGGCTTATGTGAATTCTTCTATTGGTCCATATCAGGATAGGGTTCTTTGTGATGTCATTCTTATGACATGTGGCAATATAATTCTTGTCAAACCATGGCAACATAGTAGGAAGACTATTCATGATGGTTTTGAGAACACTTACTTTGTGCACAGTGATGGACATCCGTACAAGATGAATCCATTTGGATGGTGAGAAGGAAAACATTTTTATTTGTTTTGGCAATCAGATACTAGACAAGAGGCATGATACTATATGGAAGATGGAGCAAAATGAAAATAGGGATAGTCCTAAGGATAAGGGACTTTGGGATTTGAGTAGTGTGAAAATAGGGACCATCAGTTGCCCTATAGTGGATTAGAGAAAGAGTGAATGCAAGGAAAATTCGCAGAGGCAACCTATGAAGATATTTGAATAATAAATGCAGTTGCAATGCAAGAAATAGTCAAGGAAGCATCAAAAACAATACTATACTAGGAAGAGACACATGAATAAACATTTTGTTTCTAACATTTCTTGGCATGTGAATATAGGTTGTACAAGGAGGAAACAAGTTACACTTGGATATTACATGAATCCTGGACAAAGATATGATGCAAGGAAGAAATGGAACAACTCTTGGGACAAGAATTTCTTTGGAGGAGGGGAGTATGAGGTAGGATCATCGGGGAATTAAAAGTTGCCTATGAAGGAAAAAGGAAAAAGAGAAGACATGATGGAGTTCAAGCAAGTCATTGACATGTATTGAAACCAATCATGGTATTTAAAGACAATATTTGTAATAAATTTGTAATGAATCCTAAAGGGCCTGTTAAGGACCTTAGGATCATCAATGGTGATATATGAGAATAATGAAAAAATGAAGTTAAGTAGGTCCTTAGGATTCTAAGAAGGATGTAGGAATGGTTAATGAAGTCTTAAGGATATTATAGATAGGGTTGATATGTTATTTAGTTATTTTATCCAATAAAATATAAGTTGGAGAATTCAAATTTGGGATTCCCAACGAGTAGATGTGATTAGGAGGGAAATCAATTTTAGAAGGTTTAATCATTAAACAAACAATCCAACCGATCCAAAATAGTTGGAGAAGTTAGTAAGGAATTTTATAAAAGGGATTTCAATCTTTGTATGCGCATGAGGCCTCGAATGTATGAACTATGTTAGTAAATGCAAAGAAAACCCATAATTGTACACTTTTCTTATTTGTTCATTGCATGAATTTAATTCATATATGATATATTGATGTTTCTAATGAATTATTGACATTCTTTATTACAAGTTGAATGTTCTAAGGGCTTGATTGTTTCAAACTATACCACTTGCGCTGACTATTCTTGGAAAGTCATTGTTTTCTCCTTGACAATTTGATTTTTTTTAATGAAATGGTTCATTCCATGAATGACATGTTGACGGGGTTTCGCTGACGGGGTCCGCCAATAGTCATAAGTTGTCACTGGGTTCCGGGGATACCGGCCAACTCTGCCTGCAAAGGTCGTCTGACAAAATTATATTCCCTGGGCCTTCAAGCACCTAGGTGTCAGGTCACAACGGTGCAGGGCTCGATTGGGAGAAGTGACTATTTTCAAGGGGGATAGATGGTTTCTTCAACTCATTCTCTCCGGAGATTCAATAAGGTAAGGTTTCCCCTAGCATTCTACACTTAGCAAATAAAATGAAAAAAAAAGATCCTGCAGGGTTAGAAACACTTCATCTAACTATAGTCATGTTTGAACATTCAGAACATCAATAATACTCTGACATACTACACTAAATACCGTAGAAATACATAACCATCAGTTAGAACTTCATTAGTAGCAAGGGAAAAGAGGTCGTTAATCTATTTTAACATATCAGAGTAGAAGACATAAAGAAAATAAAATGTGAAATACCATTAACTCAGAAGCAGGAATGCCAACAACATCATTGCAAAGAATTATTCCTTGTTTATTAATGTCTCTTCTAGAAAGCACTGGTACGTGATACAATGGTGGCTCCAGGGGAGCATCTAACTATTGAAAACAAAATAATGAAGCATTGAGCTCTACAACTTAAAATGAGAAATCACTTCGCTATTACTATGGACAACAAAATCATCAATTTCGCCGACACTTGGAAACGGGCTAGTCTGGCTATTTATACAACTCTCTTCTAACCCTAACCCTATTTTACATCATGTTTCAATAAAATACAATATTTGGGGGCTAGTACTGCCTGTGCCAACCTATAAAAGACCTTGAGATGGAATAGGTCTGACATGTCAGAAGAATGAGACAAGAATATACAGCGGAAGAATCGGCCTCAAGAAGAGAGCCAGGAAGGAGAAGGGAGAAAGTAGGTCCCCCGCGGATCGAGGCTACATGCCTCATAAATGGGGAATGTAGCACCCTATCTCCAATGCACTAGGTGTACCTCTGAGTGGCGCCTTGGGATGACCATCCTGTCAGAAGACTAACTGTTGAGTCGACGCCCCCTTGATGTAGCCAACCACCTTCTAATAGCCTTTATTAACCGCTTCTAAAAGTGACCGGTCAGCCTCAGGGACGGGGACACGGATCACTTGAAATAATACAAAATTTTGGATCCGGGACTCTGGGATCCAGGAACTTACGTCCCCAAAAGAATAAAGAATACCCAATGTTGGAGTTTTCTCCGGCCTCCGGAGAAAACTCAAGGTTGTTTATTATCATTGAAAGCCTGGAGGAGGTGGGAGATGCCATCCTCATCAATATCTTTTAAGCTGGCCCTCCTGTACTTGGCCATTTTAATTTGTTCCCCTAGGTCTGGAATATTCTCTTTAAACTCATCGGCCATTCTTGCTGCGTCATGGCCACTAAGTATCATGCGGGTTAATTTTGTCATCTGGGCACCATCTATCCCCTCCGGGGATTGATACCAGGACTTCATTATTTCATCAAAACTCCCCAAAACTGAATCTTATGGGGTACATGTATCTGTGCTGAGGGGATAAGCCCCGGAAGTCTTTATTACAAAAGACTTATATAAATTGAAAGAATATTTTACAGCGTTGATCTTATCTTGTAGAGACCCTACCAGTTGCTTGATTACCTCCAATGTGAGGTCAAGTCTGGAGTGCTGGGTTCTCACAAAATCAAATGACTCATCCCCCAGAATTCTGGATTCATAAATTATTTCCTCTCCCAGGCTAAGGAGTTCCTCAAGCTCCACCTTCCATGCTTGATAATTCTCGATATCACCCTCCCATAGTTCAATAAGAATTTCTGCCTGGTGTACAACCTGCTGGGACATGTATAAATCTGAGAGGGTGGATACCAGGAAACGCCGGGTGTTTCCTATCTACAGGGCGACCCACTTGTCTACTGCCTGGTCTTTCTTCTTCATTACTCGCAGGGAATCTATGTCAGTCTGCGGTAGATCTTCAGAGGTGGAGGCCTTCGGAGGAGTGGCATTGATGGGTCGAGCCACCTCAGTGAGCAACCCCATAAGGTTTGCGTTCTTTGCCTTTTCTGCTTTGAGCATTTGGGCTTCCTTCTCATAATGGGCCTCTACTACCCTGGCTGCCTCCTTCAGCAAGTCCACCTCACCCTACTTTCCTCTTTTTCCCAATGGTACCTCTACAACATTATAATCTTTGGGTCCCGTAGTTGCTTCATCGGCGCTTGGGGAAGGTGTTGCCACAATGGCAACTATTTCTCCGCTCGGCTCAGTTCGAAGAGTGTGAACTGTCCAAGATTTCTTGGCCTTTGGCGGGGCCTGGACTTGGGCCATCATTTTGGCTAGGGAGAGAGGAGTCACGGGAGTAGACTAAGCCTTTATTTTTTTGCTCTCTATCAGCCACTAAGGCGGTAGGGGTGGCCTTCTTGCCAGAATTTTTTCCCTTGATTCTTACCAGTGTCCTACGGCTATTGTTCCTTAGTGACGTGGACCTCATCCGTCCCTCTCCCTACATCTACTTCTTCTGTAGCAAAATTTTCCTCATCAACCTTCATCTCCTCAACCTTGTCCTCTGTATCTATTTCTTTGTCTGGACTTTGGTAGGTTTCCTCAGGGATTTCTTCTTCATGCTACTCTTCCTGTTGCTCTTCTTGTTCTCCTTCGACTGCCGAGGCTTCTTCCTCTGTTGGTACATCTTTAGGCAATAGGGGAGGTGTTGGGCTGAGATTAAAATTTTGGGCCATGGTAATCACCTGCCCAAAGGTTGCTCCCAGGAGCGGCCCTTAGAATGTGGTGGCTAGGGTTACGATTATTCCCGAAGGTCCGGTTCCCCCAATAGATGCCATTTTTTCACCTTGCCTTTGTTGGTCCACCCCCAGACCCTGCATCACTTTAGCCCCGGAGGTAATCTCCAGCTCTGGATATTTTTCTTCTACCTACTTTTCTTGTTCCTGTGTAGGCTCTTGTTCAGGAGCCTCTTGCTCTGCAGCTCCCTGTTCTGCCCCGGGACTTCTGTCTCTGTTTGTCTATTGTCCCCCTGTAAGTTTCTGAACTCGTTGGCTGCAAAAACATCATCAAATTCCTCTTGTGGAGGGGGACTGGCTGGGACTTCTACATGCTCTATTTCCTTCTCTGGCTCTGGGGAACTAGAAGAGAGGATTTTCACTTTTTAGGCTTGGGGCATTCCCAATCTCGGCTCTGCCTTAGGATTTTTGTGGAGCTTTTTCTTTCTCCGGGTTACCAAGGGTGGCCCCGCATCTCTTATTGCTATCGCCTCCATGGGATCCACCCCCCGTTGCCTTCACCATTAAGGCTTCCAGTGACGGGGAGAAATAGGGACAAAGTGGCCCAGCCATGAGCGCTGGAGTGGCCAACCGTGTTATTAATTGCTCCCTCATCTGCTGGGAGGCTGCCACTGATTGTTTGATCTGTTCCTTTATGGGGACTTCTTGCATAGGAGGGGTTGTGTCTATTCTTTTTCCTTTATCTACTCCCTATAAAGAAGTCCCGGCCCCCGGAGTCAACTTTGGTGCCGGCTGCGGAGTCAATTTTGGTGCCGGTTGGGCTACTCAGCAGGTACTTCCGGGGCACACCTTCTTGAAATAGGAGTGACTTTGCTCAACCACCTCTCAAGTGAAGTCCTCAATTATGGGCCCTTCCTGGGCATCCCAGTTTACTAGTGGAAGAGTCCTCGTGTCGATCCCCTTTGCCTTGTACTGGGGATCGATAGTGGGGGTGGCATCTGAGAAGTCTGCCAGGAACCTCTGGAGCTTCAACTTCTGCATCATACTGGCCGTCATTCTGATGTAGTTCCTGCTTCGCACCTCCACATCATCTTGGAAATCTACCTAGAAGTCCTCCATATGGATGTGATGGGGCTCTGAAGCCTGGGGCAGTGCCGTCACAATCTTTCCATGCGGATCAAAATTTTTCCGTGCCAAATAAAACTCTCCCAAGTTGTAACTTTTCAATTCATTGTCCGCCTCCTTTGCGGCGGCCAGGCTGCATTTGTGGTTCCCACAGGTGATCTAGAATGGAATGTTGGGTATCTTTTTGAGGGAAAAGAGGGCATGCACCTCCATCATTTGCCTGTAATACTCCAAGAGCACGATCTTGTCCCCACAGTGTTTGGGCAACAAGTAGGGTTTTTTGGAGAAGCCGGTGACCCTAATGTAGTGTAATGTTGGAACTGAATGTAATAATATCCATAACTATAGACCAAATTCATCGCCTCTAAGGACAGGCGGTATCTAGTGTCCCGGGTGGGTGTAAGCAGATGATAATAAACAAACGCGTCATTTACCTGACAAAAACTAGAGAAGCTGGCCTCCCATTGAACTTGTGGGAAATGATCCCATGGTGCCTTTTGTCCTGGGCCAATCCCGAGCACGCCGTCTGTAAGTGGGCCATGGGCATGGGGCCTCTACTGCGCTAGGGCCCAGAAAACATAGGAAGACATGTAAAATTTCTTCTTCTTGTTTAATTGTAGGAACTGGGAGTCGATGTGGTTGGAAATTATGGTCGCCCAGTCGAAGTATCCTCCCTTGGTGGAGATGCCGAGGAGGAAGTAATACATCCATCTAGAAAAATCTTGGGCGGAGGGCTACCCAAAGACCTGAGCCAATGCTATCATTCCCATCTGGATGCTCTCCTTGAACTCAAAGCGGGGAATCTCTATCTTCATTCTTTTTGGGTCCCTCTTTGGAGCCTTGAGCCAATGGGTATTCATATATACCCGAGCGACATCCTCCAACTGTGTGAACTGGGCCAAGGCATCAGTCCTTGTAACCACTAAGGCCTTATCGAATTGTGAGATTCCCAGGCTTGCCTGGAATGTGACTGGGTCAAGAGATACCAGAGCAGTAGGGTATCCAGTTGGTTCTGCGGCCGCGAGCATAACGGCCCGAACAGAAGAGTTGTAGTTGGTGTCCAGTGTCAAAATAAGCTCCAGAGATTGCACAGAACATGGGAAACAAGTAGCCTTGAGGATTCTAGAATCTGTGACGTTGATTGCCAGCTGATCTCCAGCCTGTCGCTGGATATACATTATTTTTAACAAGGCTTGCATCTCCGGCCATGTTTCGACGCTGGTGTCGGTGATAAGTTTGAATTTGGACTCAATCTTTGAGCCCATGATGACATTGTCCTGCACAAATTTCATAGTCAGGGCCATCTTCTCCAAGGCCTTCTCCATTTTTGACTTTACTGCTGCCCTGGTGGCTACCGCGGAAGGTAGCTCTGGACTTCCAGGTGGAGCGGATGTGGATGCTTCAGACATGCTTGGGGAATGAACTTCGGGAACCTACAAGGCAAAGTGACCGCCAGAACATATTAATCGAAATAAATATTCTGGGGTCCGGAGATCTTACCACCGTGATGCTCGCTTTTCCTAAAAAGTTAGTTTTATTCAAAGATAACTGAAAAGCAAATTCATCACAAAATTAAGATTTTATTAAACATCTAGGTCCGGGGATTTTATCACACTTGGTAAGGACACAGGATGGATGATGGTAGGAGATCTGGAGCTCGAAGAAGTAACTGTTGGCGAGGACGTGTAAAAAGGTAAGTCATTAAGCCCATGTGGGTGCCACATGTGTAGGTATTAAATGGAAGTTATGGTGATGACGGCGGAGCCAACTGTCTGAACACGCAAAAAGTGAAGGCCACTTAGCTGGAATTGATTGTGTGCATGGGAAATAAATGAGGGTTTGACTGGTTTCACAGAAGAGAGTGAAAACCACCTGTTTGAAGCTAGCCGAGAGCTGAGTTTCAAATAGGTGGTTTTATACTCTAACACGAGTTTATGGGCGGAAAAGCAGCAACATAGGCGACTCGACCACCTTGTCAAGTCACCCAGAAGGATATACATGAAGGCTGAGGGATATATACATAGGCACAGGGGGATATACACACCAAATATACATAAATATACAATGTAGGATGACGCCTGTAGGAAACCAGGCAAGACGAAGTATGTACAACTATCTACATATTTTACAAACTGACCACTCCTTCGTAGAGGGCGGAAAACCCTCTAGCAGAGCCGACCCACCAATAGGCGGAAAAACTAGAAAAATAGAAAACAAAAAAAATAGAAAGACGACAAACGAAAGAAAGACGAAAGAAACACCAAACAAACCAGAAGAAAATGAAAGGCGGGAACAGGAACACCAACCTGAGAATGCCGAAGGGTGGAGGAAAGGAAGAAGTTACCATGGGGACTCTGCAACAACTTCAGCTTGTCAAACGGTCACGACCGCCACCACGAAGCACCCACAATCATCTAAAGATGACTGGAAGTGTTAAGAACTGATTATCACTAACTCTCTACAAATTGCTCTATTAATCGCTTTGAAATCACTCTGTTAATTGCTTTAAAATCACTCTGTTAATCGCTCTGAGTGCTCAAAAGTTTTAATAGCGGTAAATGTGAAAATGATAGCTAAGTGCTATTTATACCCGTGGTAAAAAGGGTAATCCTCCTTCTTCTGGCAATCTTTGGACAAGAAAACCTTCGGACCTCAGGCCTGAGGATTCCCCTCAAAGATAACCTTTCAGCATCATGGCAAAGAATCTTGGAGTTCGGAGTCTGGTTCCCAATAAAGAACGACCTCCAAGACCAGAGTCCCGGAGGCAAAAAACCAAACAAGCGAAACACAACAACGGGGGAGAAAACCCCAGAGAAAGAAAAATAAAAGGAAAAGACAAGGCAAAGCCGCAAGCAAAAAAAAACAAAGAGAAAAAAGGGGGGACCCAACATTTTGCACACAAAATGTAGGGACGAGTATGCAGGGCATAACAAATGGTGACTATCTGGGACAAATGCGTCGGTGCATTTGAGAACTATAGAATCTCTGGTTAACAAAACTGGAACAAGCTGCTTTTTGAAGCGTCTGAAGGGCAAAGAGAAACATATTTGAGAGAATCCAACCACACGGGAATCAGTTCGGAGTCCTTCATCAGTGGTGTCATGTGTGCTTTGGAAGGAAATCAAGTCAATGACCTTTGGGAGGAGTAGAGAAGATGCACTAATTACATCAAACCAGTCATCAATTTGCTCGCTTCCCCTGGAGACCGGGGTTTCATCCCGCTTTTCCTCTTTTGTTATTTTGTTTGTTTCTAGGTGGGGGAAGGCGGTACTTCTTTCACCATTAAGCTTAAGCTTAGCTAATTTTAATGGCGATACTTCTTTCACCTGTCCACCTTTACTTAGATATTTGAAGAGGGGATAAAACTCCAGACCTGGAAAGAATTCCTTAAGGTTTCAGACCTGGGTCAACCAATCAGTACAAATGATCTACCCTCAGTGTGTACAATTACTTGTTCCTTGTATTACTTGTGTTCACTGATTGCCAGACTCCCGGAGGTAACACCTGATGGAGATTGCTCAAAATGTGCCATAACCTGTGAAACGACCCCGGAGACCGGTCCGACTCCACTATGCTAAAGATAGATTCTAGAGTTCACCATGCCGTAGACATCGTACTAGAGACTAGAGTTTATGCGAAGCATCCCAATTCCTACAAGACAGAACAAAACGCCGAGACTAGAAGAAAACCAAAAATGAAAACAGAAACAATGAAAGAGGACTGCCCAAAGGGACAACCGACAAGGCTATTTACAAGATAGGGTACCTCACAATGAGGCACCCAGAAGAAATATTTTCAAGCAGAAGGCTTTACATATAATACAAATTTAGAAAAACTTACCCTATTCGAAGTAGTGCTTGAGAAAATATCCATTAACGGGTAATGAGACAGGTTCACCAGTCAGGGTGTTAAGGCAATAAGTATTTTCCCCACAGATTTTTGAGATTAGATATAGTCCGAGCTAGAGCCGTTGGAACTTGGTATGCTTCCCTTTCTTCTCCTGGGCCTTGTCCCACAATAGGACCAGATTTGAGATTGGAAAAGCCTTGTATTGGGCTCTTCTTTCAAACCATCATTTTACCACTGCTTGATGATGCACGAAATGTTCAAGGGCTGCATCTCTCTGTTCTTCCATTCGCACCAGATTTAAGAGCCGAACCTCCACGATGTTGTCCCTATTGCTAAATTCCTGCATAAACTATAAAACTGGGATCTGTAAGTTAACTGGAAATATAGGGTTCTGACCATAAACCAGATGGAATGGGGATGTTCCCAGGGCGGCCTTGACACGAATGTGATCCTCTTAGAGGGCAGATTTCAACTTTTGATGCGAATCCTGGGGATTCTGTTCTAGCAGGTGTTTGATCACTTCAAGTAGATTTTTATTCGTTGATTCAGCAACGCCGTTCCCCTGGGGATAGTAGTTGCTGGAGAACTTCAAAGTGATCTTCCGATTGTAGGTCCATTCGAGTAACTACGCTAAAGAAAATGCCAGACCATTGTCACATACCAAAGCAAAGGGTATTCCAAACCTTGTGACGATGTTTTCTTCCAGGAATTTGATAACTACGTCTGCCATGTTATTTTTGCAAGGTATATCCTCAGACCACCGAGTGCAGTAATCAGTAGCAGTGAGAATGTATCGGTGGTTGGTAGACGAGTTGGGGTTGATTTCCCCAATGAAGTCAAATTACCACTGGGTGAAGGGTCTAACCTCGTAGACTGGTTGTAAAGGCATAGCTGGGTTACGCTCACGATGCACCGCGGTTTGGAAAGTATGGAATTTCCTAACATGAGTGTAAATGTCCTTGAATATACAGGGCCAATAGTATCCAGCCTGAAGGATCTAATGGGCAGTGGCATCGGCTGAGCCATGCCCAGTTCCAAACTACCCGTGAAATTTTTTAATCACTCTCACAGCTTGGTCTCTGTCGATGCACCGGAGGTACACTCCCTCATAGTTTCTACGGTAGAGAACAGAGTTTTTGATCATGAAGTGGGTGCTTTTCATCTGCAAGGCATGGCGTTTATGGGGAGGTATTCCCTTTGGGCATTTATTATTTAGTAACAAATATACCAAATCGGTATACCACAGGTCTTGGGTAATGGACTCCACCGTGTAAGTTTGACATTCTATGCGGGGAGTCTCTTCTACTATCGCTCGACTTAGTCCCTAGCCCCGGACTATCTTCATGGGCTGCATTTCTAAGTCATACTCTTGGAGGATGGCCATCCATTTCCCCCATCTCTCACCCAATTCACTGTGCATCAGCAGAGACTTGACGGCCTGGTCTGGAATGATAGCGTGTACCTTGCTCCAGAGAATATAATGCCATAATTTCTTCACGTCGTGAACTAGAGCAAAGGCCTGCTTTTCTAGTGATGAATATCAGACTTTGGCATTCTTGAAGGGGGAGCTCATGAAAGCTATTGGTCATTCTTCCCCTTCAACCTTTTGAGTCAATACTACCACGGCCGAATGCGACAAAATAAAGGAGTAAATGTAAAACAAAAGGGAATAGTCTGGACTAGCCAAGACAGGTGCTTCCATTATTGTCTGTTTGATCTGGGTGAATGCCCGCTTTGTTTCGGGACTTCGCTCAATCTTGGTATCCTTCTTCATCATCTCATTGAGCGGTTTAACTATTTCTGCGAATCCCGTGATGAACCGCTGGATAAAGTTGATCTTTTCAAAGAAGGATCGCATCTCTTTCTTGCTGCCAGGCATTTGTAAGTTTAGCAAGGCTTCGACTCTGTCAGGGTCTATGGATATACCTTTCTCAGAGATGATATGTCCTAGAAACTTCCCCTCGGTGACCCCAAATATGCACTTCTTGGGGTTGAGGGATATTCCATACCAGCGACATCTCTCGCAAATCTGAGCGAGATGGGCAGGATGGTCACGCTTGTCCTGGGAGAAGATGGTCAAGTCATCCATGTAGATGATTATGCACCAATTCAAAAGGCCCTTGAATGCAATGTCTCTGGCCTTTTGAAATGTAGCCCCTACATTAATTAGACCAAAGGGCATTCTCCTGTATGTAAACGTTCTCCACTTGGTGGTAAACGTCATTTTCTCTATGTTTTCATATTTAACCATGACCTGGTTATATCTTGAGTATCCATCCAAGAAGGACATCATCTGGGACCCATTCACTATCTGCAAAACCTCATCCAACGAAGGGAGAGGGTGATTATCCTTCTTAGAGGCTTTGTTCAAGTTTCAGAAATCCACGCAAAGGCGGATCTCACCGTTCTTCTTTCTCATAGGGACCAGGTTGGCAACCCACGTAGTGTACTAAATTGGGAAGATTATCCGGGCTGACAATAGTTTTTCTACCTCTTGATGAATTAGAGGCTCTATCAGGGGGTTGATTGGTCTTTTCTTTTGCCGAAAGGGCTTAGCATCAGGTTTTAGGGGAATAGTATCGGTCATGATGGATGTGTCATATATTTTCAAGTCTTCATAACCCCAGGCAATTACGTCGATGTATTCTCAGAGAACCGCAAGAATCTTCTCCTTTTCTTCGGGGGAACAGGAAGTACCAATGTGAATTATCTTTTCCTCACCAGGCTGGCCAATGTTAACTTTTTCAAAATTTCCTCCCTCAGAGGAGGATGACGCCTTCTCTCGGGCCCGAGGGTCTGAGTCGAAGGGTCTGAGTCAAAGATTCATTCCAGTGCAACCATCCCCTTTAGGATGGTGTTAGTAGGTAGGTCCATGATCCCATCATCCTCGTCACCCTACCTAGTATCATCATGGTCTCATTCTTCTACTATCTGATTTTCAAAGACGCCAACATTCGCCATGAAGGCCAGGATATGCTGATCGTCCTCAAAAACCTAAAAGTGGGTGACATTGTCTGGAATGGACGGGGTAGGGACCATCTTGAATAAAAATCTTTAGAGTTGCAAGCCGACCATTGGCTCAAGTGTGCTGGAAAAAATGGCAAGGGCATCAGGGATGTAGTTCTGTCATTGGGGGATGAGGTCAATGCCGAAGGCATCAAAATCTTCAATAAGGCTCCAAGCCCAGTTGTGGTATGCGGCCAACCTTTTGTCATGACACATGTACTAACTCTGAAATTGTTTAACAATCAACTCTGAATCACCCAGAGCCCGGAGGCAGGTGACACCTTTCCTTAGTGCAAATAAGAGTCCAAGGACCAAAGCCTCATACTCTGTGACATTGTTTGTATAGTTAAACTGTAGTCTGTAGGACGCGAGGAAGGACTTCCCTTGTGGGTTGATTAGTTCTACCCCGGCCCCGCAGCCTTGTTTGGATCGGGACCCATCAAACTTGAGGGTCCATAAGTCATTGTTCGTAATCTAGGGCTGAGGAAGGGGAGTAGTCTTTGTATTATTGCTGGGAGACTTAGGGGTTCCCTTCCAGACTACCGGTGTTAGGGTAGAGTTTACCTCCGGAGGTGTTTGGATTTGGGATTCCCGGGGAGATGGCACCAGAGGAGAACATCCTATAGGAGTACTGGGCCCCAGGGAATCAGTTACATGTTGTTTATTCTGGAAGGTGTCGAGGTGCTGGTTAGCAACTGAAAGACATGGCCCACACTCAAGCTCTGAATGTTTCTGATAGTGTACTCGGCACCAAGTGCCAGATAGGAGTGTGGCGAGGGTTGCTATGGCACCTTGAGAGTCAATCTCAACTCTCATCTTTTCTTCTAGGTCCTGGAATCTCTGTAGCACTATGGGATCCTCTCCGGGGATGAAATTGAATGTTAAAATTTCAAAGGGTCGGTACACCCCCAGGGAAGTCTCAGAGAAAAAGACTTCATTGACCCTCCCAACCTTGGTAAGGGCCTATTTCATCCAGGGTTCACTCTTGACCCGGATCTTTTTTGATTCTCCCTCCCATGGAAGCCATAAATGGGTGAAGTCGGTCGAAAAGTATCTATTTAAGGACTTAGACCAATTTTGACTTAATAACATCCCGTAAGTCTTTGGGATGTCTACCACTTGGATGTCAATTATGCTGGCTATCCTGGGGTCCTGGATAAGCTGTATCCGGACGTTCTTCAATTCCCCCACCATTTTTACAGTAGTATTATCTAGCTGGATCACTGCACCATTAGATGGGGTGGGATGAAATTCAAGCTTCTGACAAATGGACAAGGGCATGATGTTACCTGAAGCTCCGAAGTCTACTAAGCAGTTGTGTATATTTTTGCCTTGGATATTTAGGCCTATTAGGAAGGGAGGATCCTCATTGTTCCCCAGAAAGATGGCCATGTTAGCATCTTCGAATGAGACACTCTTGGGCGGGCGGCTGGCGGATTTCGGGTTCCCTAAGAGCTTTAGAAGAGACTTCTTCTGCTCAGGACAGTTTAGCAAAACCTCCATCAAGGTCATGGAGGTGGTGGTTTGTTCCAATGCCTTCGTAATGTCAAATCTTCCTCCCAGGAACTGGTGATTTTCCTCGGTGAGATCTTTTGCTTGGTTAGAGCTAGGACCTTTTGGAGGAGCGGGTTGGTCAGTCATGTTATTCTAGAGAGGAAGAGTGTCTTTGATAGTAGGTGTGGGCATGCAAGTTGGTCCTTTACCAACCTGAATCCAAGTATTATATGGAGTCCGCAGGTTAGTAAAGGCGTTGGCCTCGAAGGGTGGTATAGATTCATCAAAGAATCCCTGCAGTTTGGATTCTTCCTAATCTCCCCAGAAGTTCTAAAGAAGATGGTGTCATAGGTGAAGGCACTGTGGGTTGGCTCTTGGATAGGAGGCTCTGGAGGGGTGGTATCATGCGACTGCTGCCTGTCTAGCTAGGAGATCATGATGACCTTTTCTAAGGTGGCACAATTCACCTCGTTGTGTAAACCTGTGTCGTGCAATCTACACCAATTAGTCATGGGCTGGAAGTCTGCAACTGGTGTGAAATGTGATGGTCCAGCACCAGTTTGGTTGGCATTTTGGTTCAGAGGCGGGCCTCCAGTGTTTGCGTTATTATTCCATTACTGTTGATTGGGCCTAGACCTGCTATTGAAGTTTCTTCCTTTGGCGTTGTTTTTTCGTTGGCCGGAGAAAATGTTTCCCCTCTAGGAATTTGAATTCTGGGGTGTGTAGGACCCCGCCTTCAGTTGGCCCATGTCCACAGTCAAGGTAGAAAACATTCACCGGAGGGATTCAACCTCGGCGGTCAACTGAGTGTTGGTGTCACAATGTGACAGTTGTTGTTGTTGGTTTCCTGGGAAGGCAGTAGTATTAGCTAGATTCGAGGGCAGCAATCCTCTAGTCGTGGACAACTGAAAGAAGGGCACTCTGGGCGATTGTGTCTGAGACTGTTGTGCCTACTGCGGCTGATTCCAAGGGAAAGTTTCTAGACTTGGCACCATCTGGGTCTGCGTTGGGTAAATGTACCAGGCCTGCTAGTCTATCAGGGGTGGCGGAGGATTCATCGCCATCGAGGGGGCACCCATCGCCAGATTGGGGTTGTACCCCCTAGCATACGCAGTTCTGCCGAGGACCATGTTGAAGGGCGTACTTTGCCCAATCCCGCCTGGGGATTTGTTGAGGCCACGGGATAGTTATAAATCTAGGTTGTAAACTTTTTCCAAGGTGTCCCGGTCACCCACGGTGGTTGTTCTCCAAAGGAGAGTGGCAACGAAAGGATCCATCGCATTAAGGTAAGTCTGTATGGTTACTTCTGGGGATGGAATAAAAGGGCCCATGCACCGCTTCAAGGCACGCTGGAACCTATGGTTGAATGCTGCAAGAGGTTCATTAGGCTCCTTTCTTATGGAGATGAACTGGCTATGGGACCAGGCTGGGTCCACATGCACGCGAAAGGCAGCCAGGAAGGCATCCTCCATGTCTTGCCAACTGTTTATGGAGTTGGCAGGAAGGTTAAGGTACCAATTTAACTCACCTTGCCCTAAAGACAAGGGAAACATTTGAGTCACAACATCTTTGTGCTAGATCCAGTGTTGGTTCATGGCATCCTTATATGCCTGTAAATGTTCTTCTACAGTTTGGGAGCCTAAGTGCTCATATTGTTGGTAGATCTTCTCCGGGTGGGAGGGTAAGTCATTGATTATGCCCAGAAAAGTTCCCATTGGGGACCCGATATTTCTGAAATACGTGGCCATTGTGGGAACTATATGTTGGGTAGTTTGGGTGCTAGTTCCCAGGATTGCCTAAGAAGTTTGGGTATTCTGAGATATGCTAGACCCCCAGACAATAGTGGCTGGTATGATTTTTGAGGTCTGTTTCTTTCGAGCAGGAGGCTCGAGTTCGACAAACCTTCCGGGGTTCGGGGCAGACCTAAGGACTCTTTCAAATTTTGCTGGGGAGAAAGACCCAATCCCGCTGAAGGCTTACCTCTTAAAACTATAACTTAGGAAACCCTCAGGAGGTGTACAATTAGAATCTCTAGAGGGGGACAAGTTCATGCCCTCCTTCTAGTGCCAGTTTTTGTTGACGAGGTTTTGCTGACCGGGTCCGCCAACAGTCATAAGTTTTCACCAGGTTCCAGGGATACCGGCTAACTCTGCCTACAAAGGTCGTCCGAGGAAATTATATTCCCCAGCCCTTCAAGTACCTAGGTGTCAGGTCATGATGGTGCGGGGATCGGTTGGGAGAAGTGACTATTTTTGAGGGGGATAGCTGGTTTCTTCAACTCATTCTCTCCAGAGATTCAATAAGGTAAGGTTTCCCCTAGCATTCTACACTTAGCAAATAAAATGAAAAAAAAAAGATCCTGCAGGGTTAGAAACACTTCATCTAACTATAGTCATGTTTGAACATTCAGAACATCACTAATACTCTGACATACTACACTAAATACCAGAGAAATACATAACCATCAGTTACAACTTCATCAGTAGCAAGGGAAAAGAGGTCGTTAATCTATTTTAACATATCAGAGTAGAAGACATAAAGAACATAAAACGTGAAATACCATTAACTCAGAAGCAGGAATGCCAACAACATCATTGCAAAGAATTCTTCCTTCTTTATTAATGTCTCTTCCAGCAAGCACTGGTGTGTGATACAATGGTGGCTCCAGGGGAGCATCTAACTATTGAAAATAGAACAATGGAGCATTGAGCTCTGCAATTTAAAATGAGAAATCACTTCGCTATTACTATGGAAAAAAAAGTCATCAATTTTGCCGACCCTTAGAAATGGGCCGGTCTGGCTATTTATACAACTCTCTTCTAACCCTAACCCTATTTTACATCATGTTTCAATAAAATACAATATTTGGGGGCCGGTACTACCTGTGCCACCCTAGAAAAGACCTTGAGATGGAATAGGTCTGACATGTCAGAAGAATGAGACAAGAATATATAGTGGAAGAATCAGCCTCAAGAAGAGAGCTAGGAAGGAGAAGGGAGAAAGTAGGTCCCCCGGGGATCAAGGCTACATGCCTCATAAATAAGGAATGCGGTGCCCTGTCTCCAATGCACTAGGTGTACCTCTGAGCGGTGCCTCGAGGAGACCATCCTGTCAGAAGACCAACTATTGAGTCGACGCCCCCTTGATGTAGCCAACCACCTTCTGACAGCCTTTATTAACCGCTTCTGAAAGTGACCGGTCAGCCTCAAGGACCGGGACATGGATCACTTGAAAGAATACAAAATTTTGGATCTGGGACTCTGGGATCTGGGAACTTACATCCCCAAAAGAATAAAGAATACCCAATGTTGGAGTTTTCTCCAGCCTCCGGAGAAAACCCAAGGTTGTTTATTATCATTGAAAGCCTGGAGGAGGCAGGAGATGCCATCCTCATTAATATTTTTTAAGCTAGCCCTCCAGTACTTGGCCATTTCAATTTGTTCCCCCAAGTCTAGAACATTCTCTTTAAACTCATTGCCCATTCTTGCTGCGTCATGGCCACTAAGTATCATGCGGGTTAATTTTGTCATCTGGGCACCATCTATCCCCTCTAGGGATTGATACCGGGACTTCATTATTTCATCAAAACTCCCCAAAACTGAATCTTTTGGGGTACATGTATCTATGCTAAGGGGATCAGCCCCGTAAGTCTTTATTACAAAAGACTTGTATAAATTGAAAGAATATTTTACAGTGTTGATCTTATCTTGTAGAGACCCTACCAGTTGCTTGATTACCTCCAATGTGAGGTCAAGTCTAGAGTGCTGGGTTCTCACAAAATCAAATGACTCATCCCCTAGAATTTTGGATTCAGAAATCATTTTCTCTCCCAGGCTAAGGAGTTCCTCAAGCTCCACCTTCCATGCTTGATAATTCTCGATATCATCCTCCCATAGTTCAATAAGAATTTTTGCCTAGTGTACAACCTGTCGAGCTGTGTATAAATCTAGGAGGGTGGATACTAGGAAACGCTGGGTGTTTCCTATCTGCAGGGCAACCCACTTGTCCACTACCTGGGCTTTCTTCTTCATTACTCATAGGGAGTCTATGTCACTCTGTAGTAGATCTTCAGAGGTGGAGGCCTCCGAAGGAGCAGCATTTATGGGTCGAGCCATCTCAGTGAGCAACCCCATAAGGTTTGTGTTCTTTGCCTTTTCTGCTTTGAGCCTCTGGGATTCCTTCTCATAATGGGCCTCTACTACCCTGGCTGCCTCCTTCAGCAAGTCCACATTGCCCTGCTTTCCTCTTTTTCCCAATGGTACCTCTGCAATGTTATAATCTTTGGGTCCCGCGGTTGCTTCATCAGCGCTTGGGGAAGGTGTTGCCACAATGGCAACTGTTTCTCCACCCAGCCCAGTTCGAAGAGTGTGAACTGTCTGGGCTTTCTTGGCCTTTGGCGGGGCCTGGACTTGGGCCATCATTTTGGCCAAGGAGACAGGATTCACGGGAGTAGATTGAGCCTTTCTTTTTCTGCTCTCTATTAGCCACTGAGGCGGTAGGGGTGGCCTTCCTGCCAGAATTTTCTCCCTTGATTCTTCCCCAGTGTCCTGCGGCTGTTGTTCCTCAGTGACATGGACCTCAGCCATCCCTCTCCCTACATCTACTTCTACAGCAACATTTTTGTCATCAACCTCCATCTCCTCAGCCTTGTCCTCTATATCTATTTCTTTGTCTAGACTTTGGTAGGCTTCCTCAGAGATTTCTTCTTCATGCTGCTCTTCCTGTTTCTCTTCTTATTCTTCTTCGACTACCAGGGCTTCTTCCTCTGTTGGTACATCTTTAGGTAGTAGGGGAGGTGTTGGGCTGAGATTCAAATTTTGGGCCGCGGTAATCACCTACCCAAAGGTTGCTCCCGGGAGTGGCCCTTGGAACGTGGCAGCTGGAGTTACGGTTATTCCTAAAGGTTTGGTTCCCCCAGCAGATGCCATTTGGTCACCTTGCCTTTGTTGGTCCACCCGCGGACCCTACATTGCTTGAGCCCCGGAGGCAATCTCAGACTCTGGCTCTTTTTCTTCTACCTTCTTTTCTTGTTCCTGTGTAGGCTCTTGTTCAGGAGCCTCTTGCTCTGCAGCTCCCTGTTCTGCCCCCGAGACTTCTGTCTCTATTTGTCTATTGTCCCCCTGCAAGTTTCCAAACTCGTCAGCTGCAAAAACATCATCAAATTCCTCTTGCAGAGGGGGATTGGCTGGGACTTCTACAAGCTCTATTTCCTTCTCCGTCTCCGGGGAACTGGAAGAGAGGATTTCCACTTGTTGGGCTTGGGGCGTTCCCAACCCCGGCTCTGCCTTAGGCTTTTTGTGGAGCCTTTTCTTTCTCCGGGTTACCAAGGGTGGCCCCACATCTTTTATTGCTGCCACCTCCATGGGATCCACCCCTGTTTCCTTCACCATTAAGGCTACTAGTGACGAGGAAGAAGAGGGACGAAGTGGCCCGGTCATGAGCGGTGGAGTGGCCAACCGTGTTATTAATTGCTCCCTCATCTGCTAGGAGGCTGCCACTGATTGTTTGATCTATTCCTTTATGGGGAATTCTTGCATAGGAGGGGTTGTGTCTATTCTTTTTCCTTTATCTACTCCCTACGAAGAAGTCCCGGCCCCCGGAGTCAACTTTGGTGCTGGCTGCGGAGTCAATTTTGGTGCCAGCTGGGCTGCTCAGCAGGTACTTCTGGGGCACACCTTCTTGAAATAGGAGTGACTTTGCTTGACCACCTCTTGAGTGAAGTCCTCAATTGTGGGCCCTTCCTGGGTGTCCTAGTTTACTAGTGGAAGAGTCCTCGTGTCGATCTCCTTTGCCTTGTACTGGGGATCGATAGTGGGGGCGACATCTAAGAAGTTTGCTGGGAACCTCCTGAGCTTCAACTTCTACATCATACCGACCGTCATTCTGACGTAGTGCCTACTCCACACCTCCACATAATCTTGGAAATCTACCCAGAAGTCCTCCATATGGATGTGATGGGGCTCTGAAGCCCGTGGTAGTGCCGTTGTAATCTTTCCATGCAGATCAAAAAATATTCCTGCCAAATAAAATTCTCCCAAGTTGTAACTTTTCAATTCATTGTTCGCCTCCTTTGCGGCGGCCAGGCTGCATGTGTAGTTCCCATAGGTGATTGGGAATGGAATGTTGGGTATCTTTTTGAGGGCAAAGAGGGCATGCACCTCCATCAGTTGCCAGCAATACTCCAAGAGCACGATCTTGTCCCCACAGTGTTTGGGCAACAAGTAGGGTTTTCTGGAGAAGCGGATGACCCTAATGTAGGTGTGCTATTGGAACTTAATGTAATAATGTCCATAACTATGGACCAAATTCATCGCCTCTGAGGACAGGCGGTATCTAGCGTCCTGGGTGGGTGTAAGCAGATGATAATAAACAAACACATCATTTACCCGGTAAAAACTGGGGAAGCTGGCCTCCCATTAAACTTGTGGGAAATGATCCCACGGTGCCTTTTGTCCCAGGCCAATCCTGAGCACGCCATGTGTTAGTAGGCCATGGGCGTGGGGCCTTAGCTGTGCTAGGGCCTAGAAAACATAGGAAGACATGTAAAATTTCTTCTTCTTGTTTAATTGCAGGAACTGGGAGTCGACGTGGTTGGAAATTATGGTCGCCCATTCGAAGTATCCTCCCTTGGTGGAGATTCTGAGGAGGAAATAATACATCCATCTAGAAAAATCTTGGGCAGAGGGCTGCCCAAAGACCCAGGCCAATGCTATCATTCCCATCTAGATGCTCTCCTTGAACTCAGAGCGGGGAATCTCTATCTTCATTCTTTTTGGGTCCCTCTTTGGAGCCTTGAGCCAATGGGTATTCATATATACCCAGGCGACATCCTTTAGCTATGTGAACTGGGCCAAGGTATCAGTCCTTGTAACCACTGAGGCCTTATCGAATTGTTGGATTCCCTGGCTTGCCTGGAATGTGACTGGGTCAAGAGATACCAGAGGAGTAGGGTATCCAGTTGGTTCTGCGGCCGTGAGCATAACAGCCCGAACAAAAGAGTTGTAGTTGCTGGCCAGTGTGAAAATAAGCTTTAGAGATTGCATGGAGCATGGGAAACAAGTAGCCTTGAGGATTCTAGAGTCCCCGACGTTGATTGCCAGCTGATCTCCAGCCTGTTGCTGGATATACATTATTTTTACCAAGGCCTGCATCTCCGGCCATGTTTCGACGTTGGTGTCGGTGATAAGTTTGAATTTGGACTCAATCTTTGAGCCCATGATGACATTGTCCTGCACGAACTTCATAGTCAGGGGCATCTTCTCCAAGGCCTTCTCCATTTTTGACTTTATTGCTGCCCTGGTGGCTGCCGCGGAAGGTAGCTCTGGACTTCCGGGTGGAGAGGATGCGGATGCTTCAGACATGCTTGGGGAATGAACTCCGGGAACCTACAAGGCAAAGCGACTGTCAGAACATATTAATCAAAATAAATATTTCAGGGTCTAGAGATCTTACCACCGTGATGCTCGCTTTTCCTGAAAAGTTAGTTTTATTCAAAGATAACCGAAAAGCAAACGCATCACAAACTTAAGATTTTATTAAACATCTAGGTCCGGGGATTTTATCACACTTGGAAAGGACACGAGATGGATGATGGTAGGAGATCTAGAGCTTGGAGAAGTAATCGTTGGTGAGGACGTGTAAAAAGGTAAGTCATTAAGCCCATGTGGGCACCATGTGCGTAGGTATTAAATCAAAGTTATGGCAATCACGGCAGAGCCAACTGTCTGAACGCACGAAAAGTGAAGGCCACTTGGCTAGAATTGATTGTGCACATGGGAAATAAATGACGGTCTGACTGGTTTCACAGAAGAGAGAGAAAACCGCCTGTTTGAAACTGGCTGAGAGCCGAGTTTCAAATAGGTAGTTTTATGCTCCGACACGAGTTTATGGGCGGAAAACTAGCAACACAGGTGACTTGACCACCTTGTCAAGTCACTCGAAAGGATATACATGAAGGCTGAGGGATATATACACAGGCACGGGGGGATATACACCTCAAATATACACAAACATACAATGCAGGATGACGCCTACAGGAAACCAGGCAAGACGAAGTATGTATAGTTGTCTACATATTTTACAAATCAACCACTCCTGCATAGAGGGCAGACAACCCTCTGGCAGAGCTGACCCACCAATGGGTGGAAAAACTAGAAAAATAGAAAACAAACAAAATAGAAAGACGACAAATGAAAGCAAGACGAAAGAAACACCAAACAAACCAAAAGAAAATGAAAGGCGGGAACAGGAACACCAACCTGAGAATGCCGAAGGGTGGAGGAAAGGAAGAAGTTACCACGGGGGCTCTGCAATAGCTTTAGCTCGTCAAATGGTCATGACTACCACCACGAAGCACCCTCAATCGTCTGAAGATGACTGGAAGTGTTAAGCACTGATTATCGCTAACTCTCTACAAATTGCTCTGTTAATCACTTTGAAATCGCTCTGTTAATCACTTTGAAATCGCTCTGAGTGCTCAAAAGTTTTAATCATGGTAAATGTGAAAATGACAGTTAACTGCTATTTATACCTGTGGTAAAAAGGGTAATCCTCCTTCTTCTAGAAATCTCTGGACAAGCAAACCTCCGGACCTCGGGCCCGGGGATTCCCCGCAAAGATAACCTTTCGGTATCGTGGTGAAGAATCTTGGAGTCCGGAGTCCAGTTCCCAACGAAGAACGAGCTCTGGGACTGGAGTCCCAGAGGCAAAAAATCAAACAAGCGAAACACAACAACGGGGGCGAAAACCCCGGAGAAAGAAAAACAAAAGGAAAAGACAAGGCAAAGCCGCAAGCAAAAAAAAACAAAGAGAAAAAAGGGGGGACCCAACATTTTGCACACAAAATGTAGGGACGGGGATGCAAGGCATAACATGAAACAACTCTAATTATTATGGAATGACACCATTATAATATATATAATACATTTATTACATAATATTTTGTAGTTAAAGTGAATGGGATGGCTAATGACCAGAATTAAGAGTGGAAACTTGGAGGAATTACTTGGAATAGAGCAGCAGTGAGTAATCGGCCTTAATAGGGACCCTATCTAGGGTTGTGGTTGTCTTGGAATTGTAAATTCATGGTGAATCCATAATTTTTTTATTGTAGAAGTATTGAGAAGTAAGACATTTAGAGAGCCCTAGTTTTAGGGGTTATTTGAAGCCAAAAATTAGGAGTTTTATACTTGCAAAGGTCTGAGGGTTAATTTTGTTTGATATTCCTTTGTTTGGGGTTTCTTGTGAAGATTGTTGAGAGTTTGGAAGTCTGGAAGTAAGATCCTGACATACTTTCTTTGTAAAAGCATACTTTTAGCCCTCTCTAAGATAGAATACAATCGAGTTTTGGGACAGTTGGTCCAAAATACCAACATCAAAGATTTTGATATGTTTTGTAAGATGATAAAGGGTATCTAGAAATGTAACTGATTCAAAGATTTGATTGGAAGAATTGGAAGTTAGGTGCCAATTTAGGTTGTTGTAGGGCTACAAGGAGCTTAGGCCTAATAAGAGTGTTTCCAAGGTTGAAGTGTTGTGAAAGAGATCGAATATCTCTTAGTCTTCTCATTTTTCTCTCTACATCTTGGGTTTCCTTGCTATCCTTCTCATCTTTGTTCATTATGCCACTAAGTGTCAAGTTGAAGTTATTGTTGAGTGTTCCTATATCTTTTGAGTTGTCCAGTGTTGGTCGAGTGTTCCTGTATGTTCTGAGTGAGCTAGAGGTTTTCTGATACTCAGCTCTTCTTGTTGTTCTCTCTGCATCAAGTAAGGAAGTAATTAGAGAGGTAACTAGTTTATGGTCATCTGGTGACTTGTCCATTGTGAAATCTATAAAGAATCAAATAGTCAGAGATGCTACTAGTGCAAAATTTGATAAGAGGGAAATAAATATAAATGATATCATTGAACTAGATTTGAAGTTTTCTTTGACGGTGATTAGATATAAGGTGTATTATTGAACTAGGGAAAATTCAGTCTCAGGTACAACCATCTATCTTGCTTATCATATGGTTAAGGAGAATGCAAAATATGATTTGTGTGAGTTATTGTGGAGTCAATCGATGAACAATTAGGAAAATATAAAGAAGGACATGAAGCATCCATTCAGGTATGGTAACCTAGTCATAATTCCATTCTTCTATTTCATGAAGGAGGTTCCTATTGGAAATGTGTAATGGAAAAATGATAGACTAGTGGCTATGCAGATTAGAGATTTTATCTATATGGTTGACAACAAATCTTGGAAGAGCACTCTTTGGGGTTTCCTCAAAGAATTTAAGAGTAAGATGCAATCTAGGGAAATGATACTTAAATATATTTTAGAAAATATGAGGACACAATTTGACTCATGGTTGAAATTGATCAATGCCTAATAGAAGTAGTGGAGCCAAGGACATCGTGGATCATGCCTATGGGATATGAAGTTGATGAAAAGATTATTGATGTATATTATCAACATCTATTGAGTAAACCTATTGATTCATTAGAGAAGAGATTCGGTACTTATAAATAAAAAGATTTGAATTTTTATACTAAATTAAACAAGCCTCACATAGTAAGAAAAGTAAAAAAGGAAGTTGAAATTGATGTTACTGCTACTAAGGATGATGATGAATCCATTGAATCAGATGATGTAATGAAAGATTTAAATTTTAAGGGCACCAATAGTCTCCAAGGCAAAGCCATCTGAAGATGAGAATGTAAGAAAGAAGATGAAAAATTATTTTGATAAAAATGATATGTCAGTTTGAGAAGTTGTAACAGTACATGGTAATTTGAAACCACTTTTTCAAATTTATGATAAGTTTGATAAAGATGGGAAACGAGTATTAGAGGAAGCCAATACTAAATACTTGAACACAATTAAGAGGTCTCTTGTATAAATCATGTCTAATATTCCTAGAAGTCTATTTGATCTACTATAAATTAGAAGAGTCAATGCAAAAGTTGAAGATGATAAGTTGAAAGAACTATTTTTTCATAAGTTTATGTTTAGTTATAGTTGTAGAATAAATCAAAATGATATTCAAGAAGGATAAAAGCCCATTTTAGAAGAAAGTCAAGGATAAATAGGCTTATTATTGGTTGGATAGATGAATTTATGAGGGAGACAAATAATATTTTGAAGGAAATACTAGAAGAAAACCAATTTGATGTTGTCAAAGAAGAAGCTCGAGTTAATGGAACCTTTGTTCCTAATAATGAGCATGTTGAAGCCAACATACCAAGTGAGGTTAATTTTTTTGATGCTAATGTGTCTATTTCTCCAGAGGAATAGCTTGGAGGAGAGATAAAAGGTGAAGATAATTCAGAGATGTTGACTAAGGTGAAGCATCCAGGGGTAATGACTGAGATAAGAGACACTGCAGAGGCAGTAAAGGTTTTTCTAGAAAAGGATAGCCTCGAGTTGGATGATCTAGACATCACTCAAGGGCCTATCAATTTGGTCACATTATCTCCAATCCAAAAATTGAAACTTTCTTCATTTTCTCAAGCCAAGGAAAGGGAGGAGATTTTGAGATCTCACATTGAAGATGATGATTTTTTGAGTCTTTCTTCAAGTGTCTTGGAGAAGATCATGCCCACACATGTCAAAGATCCATCTAATAATCCATCTGGTCAGTTGAAGACTCCCAATAACTCTGTAAGTACACTTTTTGAATCATTAGAGAAGTCTTCTTAGATAAAAGTCAAGAAATAATTTGATGTTAATAGATTCAGAGAGTTGAAGGAAATGATTAGGAATGATAGGACATTACTGGGAAATAGTTTCAAGAATATTCAAAAATTCTCTATCTGAAGGAGGTAATGTATACAAATCTTTTGTATCATTTCCCAAATTTTTTGATGATATTAAAAATAAGATCAAGGATAATGAAAAAAATATATCAGTTTTTTACTGTCCTTTGATCCTTTAAGTGTTTCAACTATTATTCAAGAAGGTCAAGTCAAACCTTTTCTTGACACAAATAAGAGTTTAGTGATTGAAAATGATAAGATTGTAGGTATAATCTTTGAACTTTGAAGTCTAATTTCTCCTAGGTTAGGAACTATGTTCAATGCTATGAATGAAGCTAAGGTAGCCATGGTTACAAGCGATCCATCTGATATTCAGACTGTAGAAATATAAGCCTACCTTTTATGGGGGAACATCTCAATTTTGTAAAGTCTTAAAAAAGGTTGCCCGAAAATGATTTAATATTATTGAAGAATATTTTTCCTGATGTCTTTAAGTTAATGTAAGATAGTAAAGTTTATTTGTACATATGTGAGATATATATGGGTTTTGGTATGTGGATCCATGCCTCTGGCATTTATGTCAAAGAGGGAGTGAAGAGAAGTGAAAATGTATGTAAAATTCATATCCATATCAAGGGGAGCATAATTTTTTTTGAATTTTGGAGAGTTCATAATTGGTACTGATTTGGACACTTAGTCATTTTCACTAAGTGTTTCCATCAATGAAAAATGGGAGATTGTTGGAAAGAGACATTGCACAGATGTTGGGATGTTATCATTGATGAAAAATCATCTCAGTGCACCCATCTACATGATAGGATTTGATCCAACCAAAATTATTTTTGGATATTTGGCTAAGTTTGGTGAAGTACAAAGCATTTAGAAATATTTGTTATTTGGTATGATATGTATTCTCAATTTTATTTTTTGAGGTGCAAATCTAAGGGAATATTTATGAATTTCTATTCTACCTTATTCCAGAGTTTGGTGGTTTGATCTTATTGGGTGTGCAAGTTAGAAGGTTTTGTATATCATTTTTTGAATTACTAGTGAAGAACTATAACATGGTGTAATAGATCCTTGTGCAGATCTATTGAATCAATCTTGGTGATTATTTTTGTGATAGAGGATGATTAGCTAACATGTGGATAATTATTTTGGTTCACATTGGTTTTTACATTCAGATATAGCCGACTAATTGTACATGTTTCTAAGACCTCATAAGTTTGGTACACCTTAATTGGGATATCAATATTTTGGATATAATCCTTTTCTGGCCTATCAAAATTAGCAATATCAATATTGGCCACTAGATGTAACACAAACTACACAACATTGTGTTACCTTACTATAAACACCAGTGCAAGTATTTATTTCTCAAATGAGTCCACAACAACAAGGTCAAGGAAACGATATTCAACAGGGTTAGTAGGATTTAATCAGGGTTTAAGGGATCCTCTACATGTGGAAAGATACACACAACTTGATTTTACTGGCATCCCTCATTTTATAAATTAGATAAATAATGAAATCATATTAAAAGTTCCAAATTTTATAGGAAATAATGCAATATTAGGTGAGGATCAGATAAGAGCTTTCATGAACTTTATAAATAATTTTGAGATAGAACATGATGGTTTTGTGATCAATTGTTTTATGAAATCTTTGGTAGACAATGCTAGAGATTGGTATAGAAGTTTATTAGATGCTTAAATAATTTTGTAGAGTGAATTTAAAACAATGTTTAAGGAGTGGTATGTTGACCATTGAGAACCAAAATTTTCACTAAATGAGTTTATGTAGCATTCAAAAGGGTAGTAATAATTCAAGATTCCTTAATATTTACATTGAGATACCAACCTATTTGAATCCATTGAACCCTATGTGTCTAATATTTTATATGAATGCATTTAATAAAAAAATAGGGTATGAGATGAGAAATAAGAATCTAGATGATCTAAATGAAGCTTAAAAATATTGAAAAGAATAGAAAGGATTCAGATGTAATAGGAAAGAGAGCTGATGTGAGAATCTTACAAAATCATAAGCATCACCAATCTAGACAAAAGAAAAATATGAAGAGAAGTTGGATAGCTTGATGAGTAAATTAAGGGATATTGATAATAAGATTGTAAAAAATGTCAAGGGAATCCCACATGATAGAAACAATTATCATAGGAAGGAGAGGTCTGACCTTAGGAGTATGCCTTATAATAGAAATTTGAAGGATGATGAGCCTTTACTTAATAATAAACAAGACTCAAGAAATAAAGACACCCCTGATACATTAAGGAGGCCTAGTGTTCATTTTTCTGATAATACCCCATGGTGTGTACCATGCGACCTACCTCATGATCCTATAGGATGTGTGTTTTCTCAATCCATTCAAGAATCTAAAAATATGGATGAGGACTTTAATATTGAACATTATGAAGATTCACATACCATAAATATGTTAAAAATAAAGCATATTAGGAGGGATGGTGATTCTTCTTCTAAAGATGAAGGAGACCTTGTTGATATAGATGCACAAATATTTAGGTGCAATCGTAATATAATAAAAAAATAATGTTAATTAATAAGGAGAAATCAACTATAAATTATGAGGATGATCAATTATCATCACAAAAGAAAAACATTGAATTGAGAAAGCCCACATAAGAAAATAAGATATCACTCCTTGTTGTTGCTATTCAAGAAGCTGAGTAACTAAAATTTGAGGAATAGGTTCGTTGAGCCTGATCATAGACAACTAGAAGTTATGTTTATCAAGAAAAGTCAAAATTCAAATAGGTCTTCAAAGGTTGTTAAAAGGGTTAATGATCAAAGTAATAATGTTAAGAATTAGAGGGTCGATTTTTATCTCTCAAAGAATATTCATAAGGAGGGTAAAATAGAAAAGAAAAATACCACAAAAGGTGCAATTAAGAATACTGCATTTATAGAAAGGGAAAAGTTGTGAAAACTTGAGGTGTGTAAATTAATCTCATCCTCATGTGTGATGAGTACTCCAAAATTTGATTTGGCTAAAAATTTAGTTGAATAAAGGTTTAAAGTGAATGACGTTTGTAATAAAAACATAAAAACCATAAGGATTATTTAGGGACAACCATGACTAAGTGCCCTTATCAAATTGATCCTTTTTGTCTCACTCTTCTCATAAATAAAAAAGTAGTGACGAATCACATGATTGACTTAGGAGAAACAATCAATATTATGCCTCTAGAAATTATGCAACAATTAGGATTATGGGTGGATACTATATATGGGAAATGTTATGCTATGGATAATAGAGTAGTGAAGGTTATTGGTGTCGTGAAGGACCTAGAATTAATATTTTCTACATCTCTTGAAGGATTTTGTAAAATGGATGTTAATGTGGTTGATATTACACCAAAATATGTCAAGTTATTATCCAAACAATAAAGTGTAGTAGTGGGTGTACATGCACAACTTGAAATTTTATATGATACTATCCTTATCAATGGAAAGGAGGTGAAAATATACAGGGAACCAAGGTCTGCAATTGTAGTTGAAGAAATTTCACCGAATGATCTTAACTATTTTTGTTATATTGATAGGGATAATATTAGAATAGAGGAAGCACATCCATTTCTAAGAAATGCTAATTCAATAACTATGGAATTTTAAAATGATCAACAAGGTTTATGGAACATGTATTTTGATGGGGCATGTTCCAAATATGAGTTTGGTATTGGTGTTCTTTTTATTTATCCTTATGGAAAGAATTTTAAGTATTCATTCCTATTGAGTTTTGTATGCACTAACAATATTGAAGAGTATGAAGCCTTACTTATAGGTCATAATATAGTAGTGAAGCATGTAATAAAGATACCAATTTTTTTGGAGATTTTGAATTGATTCTTTCATAAGTGAGATCTATATACTCCTCACTACACAAAAGATTAAAATAATATAGGTCTATAGTATGGGATATCATAGAACCATTTGATGCATTATCAATAGAATGGATTGAGAGGAACAAAAATGTAATGCAAGATTTTTTGGAAAATATTTCTTTGAGGGGATCTAATATTACACTAGTTGGAATGTTAGAAGTTGAAATTAAAACTAGGCTATCAGTCCCTAATAATGTATGTAATTAGAAAAATATTTGAAGATGATAAACACCTGCTTAAATTCTTGCAATGTATAGATGGGTATGAATCACAAGAAATAGATTGCAATGAATATTTCAAATAAATTTTTGGATTATTGAATGGTTGAGACTTCAAGCGGGAATAATGAGTCTTCGAGCAGGAAAATAACTTCAAATGGAATTCTTGACAATGGCAGCCTTGTTGTTGTTGGTGCTATTACAGAAGTGAATCTTTCTCAGGCGGGCAGCATTGCTGGAGGGAAGACTCTGCAAAATGGGGCAGGGGTTGAACCTGATCAGAATGGTTAGAATTCAACAAAGTCTGTAGACTTTGAGAGAAAAATTAGGGATGGGTCCACTGGAAATGGTGGGCCTCTCCAGGTAAAAGAAACTCACAAGGCGGGCCCTACCCCTACTAATGATCAAAAAAGTAAAACCAAAGGTAAGTGGTCTACCTTTTTTGGTATTAAAACTTCCAGGAAATCTTCCTTTCCTATAGTTAACGTGGTCTCTAACCCTCTGAAAGGTGAGTTCTAAATTTTTATCCTGGACCCCCTAATCAATTTCTCGATCAATTCTATGGATATGACCCTTATTGGGAAATTTGCTGGGGGTAGACCAAACATTGAAGTTGTTAGGTAGTTTCCTAAGAGGAAATGGTTCCTTAAGGGTCAAGTTTATATTGTTTCCATGTCCAAAGGTTTTTTTCCTTTGAATTTTCAAGTATGGAAGACTTATCCAAAATCTTATGTGGTGGCCCCTGGATGGTAGGTTGTTACTCCCTCGCTCTTCGTAAATGGTCTCCCAACCTGGAACTCAATGACACAAATTTTTTTTTTGTCTCAGCCCCAGTCTGGGTCAGGTTCCTTGGTCTCCCTCTAGAATACTAGCACAAAGATGTCTTGGGAGGGCTGGCCAGTTCCTTTAGAGAACTACTCTCTATTGATCTTATGACAGTTTTGAGAACTTGAAGGGTTTATGCTAGGGTTTGTGTGAATATTATTCAGACGTTTGACCTTCCTAAAAATAATTTTATCAACTCTAATCTTGGTTCATGGTCCCATCCATTTGAATTGATTCTCTTCCCTTTGATTGTTTCACCTTTAAAAAATCAGGCCACCAGGCAAAGGAATGCCCTCTCAAAACTCTAAAAGCAGAGTCAGCCCCTCCAAAAGAAACCAAGATGGTATGGAGGGAAAAATATTTAGTGAACACTAATCCTACTAGTTCAGGAGACCTTGTTGTTTCCTTAGGAGCTCCATATATCTAAGCTTGAATGGACCCCCTCAAGGCATAAGTGCTCCAGAAAGTAGTGTTTAACAGACTAAGGAGCTGTCTTTGGAACCTAATGGCCCCCTTTTAGAAGGAGAAATAAGAGATCCTACTTCCTATAAGGAAGATCAAATCAATGAGGTAACTCAAGAATCCTTAGAGGATATAGATAATGGTAATAATATCCAAGAAAGTATCTTAAGTCCAGAAACCCCATGAACTAAGATAAACTAGAAGGACTTTTTTGAAGAATATAATCCATTCTCAAAATGTGTAGAGGACCTCTGGACGGAGGTGACACACAACAAAATGAAATAGGTTGAATCTAACCTAGGGGTTCCCTAAGGAGGAGTTATAACTAGAGCTATGAGAGATGATGTGGGAACACCTAAGTCTAATAGAGGTAGAAGGCCAAATAGAATCATGAGAGAATAGGAAAGAAGACAAAGTATTGTGGATGGGTGACAATGTACCATCCTAGAATGCTCCCAAGTTAAGAAACAAAGATCATCTCTTGGAACATGAGGGGATTAAATAGCCCCCACAAATAGGATCTTTTGAGAAATTTTTTTAGGGATCAAAAACCTGATATTATTCTTATCCAGGAAACTAAAATGGATAGGGATAAAGTAGAAAATATTAAATTGTTTAAGAACTATGGTGTTGTGGGATGTAGTTTTGAAGGGGCCTCTGGAGGAACTGCCTCCTTTTGGAACCTTAATATTATTCATGGTGATATAATCAAATATGAAGGTAACATCTCTACTACTAGGTTTAACCATATTAGAGATGGCTTCCGTTGGGTTCTCTCTAATATATATGTTCCCAACTCTAAAAGTTGTGGAGATAAGTTTTGGCATAAGCTGGAAGCTGAGAGAAGTAATTTTAGGAATGATTGATGGATGGTGGTTGGTGACTACAATACTCCCCTTAGTGACTTTGAAAATCTTGGGGGAATCTCATCTCAGAATGATAGTGGTGTGGATCTGATGGATTTTATTAATAATCAATCCCTTATGGATCTGGATCTCAGAGGTGGGACATACACCTGGTCTAATCAAAGAACTAGGGATGACTTGATTCAATTTTCTCTAGATCAATCCTTGATATCCATGGATTAGATCCTTTTTTATGCCTGCTCCCTATCCACTCTGCACTGTATAGGGTCTGATCATTCACCTATATCCCTTCAGGATAATCCTTTAACTGGTAAGAGAAACTCCCCTTTCAGATTTGAGAAAATGTGGATGCAACATCCTGAACTAGAAAGTAACATTGTTGAATGGTGGAATGTTCATGTGGAGGGTATGGCTATGTATAGAGTGGTCCAAAAACTTAAGTGGATAAAAAAAAAAATCAAATTATGGAATAAAGAAGTGTTTCGAGACATCTTCAAAGAAAAAATTTCTATTCAATCTGACCTTCAGGAATTGCAAGACACTATCCAATTGGAGGGCTTGACTGAGGAGAATAAATTGAAGGAAAACAAAATCAGGATAACTTTCACAATATCATCGCTAAAGAAGAAGCATTCTAGAGACAAAGATCTAAGGCTCTTTGGCTAAGAGATGGGGACAAGAATACTCACTTCTTCCATATGACAACCCAATAACACAAGGTGGCCAAAAGAATTGACTAACTCAACAGTCCTCAAGGTAAGTTGGTTAAGGAGGAGGACATCAGAAAATAAATCTCAGATTATTTTTCTTCTCTTCTCATGGTTGATCCCTCCCTGTCCTTATAAAATCAGAATCTTCTGCTTTATTCTATCCCATGTATCTTAGACAGGGAAGAAAATGATTCGCTATGTAATATTCCTTAAAAAAAGAGATTAAAGATGTTGTTTTTTCCTTTGAGGGAGAAAAATATCTTGACTTGATGGCTGGTTACCCCCCTTATTTTTCCAATCTTTTTGGCACATTATTGAAAAAGGTATCTTGGATGTTGTCGAAGAATTCTTTAGAGCTGTTTCTCTTATGAAGGAAGGTAATTCTACCTTTTTTTCTTATACCTAAGAAACCAGGTGTTGATTTAGTAGATAGTTTTAGACCAATTATCTTGTGCAACACTTTCTGCAAGATCATATCCAAATTCCTCACGGTGAGAATTATGGCTTTTCTCCCAGTGATTATTTCCCCCAGCAAAATGGATTTGTCCCAGGACATCTCTGTTCATGAGAATATCCATTCGCTAGAGGTTTCAAAGAAGCAAGGTTTCCTTATGAAATTTGAACTTTCTAAAGCCTATGATAGAGTTTATTGGGCCTTCCTCTATAAATTTCTCTTGGCCTTTGGTTTCTCGGAGAAAGTTGTGAACCTCATCCAACAAATTATCTCCACCCCTTTTATTTTGGTGCTGGTTAATGGCTCTACTTCCAACCTCTTCTTCCCTTCTCGTGGCCTCTAACAAGGGGATCCCTTCTCCCCTATCCTCTTTTCTATTATGTTTGAGTGTCTTTGGAGATTTTTCTCCAAATGGGTCCATGCTAGATTAACTCAGGGTCTACTCCCCTCTTTGGAATGTTAGCCTTTCTCTCATGAACAATTTGTGGATGATACTATTATTATGGGTTCATCCTTGACTAAAGAAGCTAGAACTATCAAGCAAGCTGTGAAATCCTATTCTTCAACTATGGGTCAACTTATCAATTGGGAGAAAATCTCTCTCTTCTTTGTCAATACTCCCCTTCCCAGACAATAAAAAACAAGGCTAGTTGAAACCCTTCCCAGAAAGAATCAACAGATTTCAGTACTCTTCTTGGTTGAAACCCTAGGTTTCTAAGGCTAGTTCTATTTTCAAGTTACTTTTCCGGTCACTTAAAGTCTTTAAAGCTCATGTGTCTTTTTAACATCAGATGGGGCCATGTATTTTATACTAAGTCTTTAGCACTTTAATTTTCCTTAAGTATAGATACCCACTAGCTTTTCACTTTAATTATCACATGTCAAGCTACTATGTTTTAATCTAATGGATGGTGTAAAGGCTTATAGTGGAGATGTACAAGATCTATCCTTTAAGTTATCAAGTCTAAGCATCACGTGTTCTTGGCGGGCCCAAGGATTGTTTAAAGCTAGTTGATAAAGTGCAATTAGATTCCTTTTGATCTAATGGTGGATGTAATGACTTGATAAAAAGATGCAGTTGATCTTCTTAGTAAGTCATTAAGTGGTGATGACACATGTCTATGGTGGGACTGACGTTTGATTAAAGATAAGATAAAGGACATGCAGTTGATTTTTGATCAGACGGTCAACATAATGGCTTAATCTAGATATGCGAGTAATCTATCTTTCAAGCCATTAAGTCATGCCAACATGTGTCCTATAGGTGACGTGGGCCCTATTTGCATAAAGTTGATAGATATTAAAGTGCTGATAAATCTAATGGTTGATGTAATGGCTTATAGTAAAGATGCACAAGATCTAATGTTTAAGTGATCAAGACTTTGCGACACATGTCTCTGTGGGTCTGATTAAAGTCATAAAGAAGGATTTAAAAGGTAGACAAGTTAAGTTTAATCTGATAGTCAACTTAAAGATTTGTTGATAAAGTGATCAAGATCTAGTGTATAAGTCATCAGGTCTGAGTGACGTGTGACAGTCGGCAGGCCCTACACAGTGATAAAGATAGATTAAAGGTGATGCAGTTTAAAGAAGATCTAACAACTCACTTGATGACTTAAAGAAAAGATGGGGTTGATCTAGCATATAAGGGATTAAGTTTGGCTGAAATGTGTCCTCCCCATTAAGTTTATACCCATGGTCAGTAAAGTTTTGGGTAAAGTAACCTGCAATCATGTTGAAGAAGATCTGACGGTTTGCTGAAAGGCTTATAGCAAAGATGCATGAAATCTAATGTATACATGATTAAGTCATGTTGACGCATGTCCAAAGTGAATAGTGGTTTTCATGAATGACTAGTAGCCACACGATAGATGGAATGTTGTGAAGATCTACGGTCATGATTTAAAATTTTTTTCTATGTTAAAAGGGTTGTAGTGAACCGTTGGGATGTGAAAGTTCAAACATAGTGAATTGATGACAGAATGTGTGGCCACCTTAGATGAAATTGAGTGAAAATATTTTATAGCATTATGTATATAATGCACCACTTGAGTTCGTAAATGCCTAACTATTGAAGTAATTGAAGCAGAGCTAAAGTTGCAGTATTTTTGGGTGGTATTGTGATTTGTAGAACGGGTAAGTTATCCTGCGGTCATATTCCTGGGTATTGTGAGTTATAATTGCAATAGGGTTTGAGTTCTGAGAAACAAGTGAATTTTGTGTAAAATCACATACTGTTAATTAAAAACCCTAGTTTAGAAATGGCTCCTAGGAGAGATTTCACTGGTAAAATTTAGTACAAGGACAAGAATGTGTGTAATGATCTTTACAACAGTTAAATGAATCCACAAATGATGCCACTAAACTCAAATAGTTAGTACCTACAAATCCTCATTTGAAAGTTGGGGAGGGTTTGTATGATAGGGGTAGATGGGCTAGAAATGCCAAAACCAAAATAAGTGGTCTGAGTTTGTTTAGAATAGCTTTCAGTTAGAGGAATTGTTTTTCCCTTGATAGTAACATATGGAAGATTGACGTAGGAAAGTTGATAGTCCCTGGAGTTTTTATGGACACAAATTTATTGATGATAATTGCAAAGAATTATGACAGTGTCTCTAGGGTTCTAAGAGATATTAATGGAAATATCCTAGTTAGTATTATAGTTGATGAACTAAGGGAGGTGTTCAGTTTAAATGATCTCATTGTCCAAATGGAAAATATTGACACTAATTATTTCAAGGAAGTGTATGAATCCCAATGAGATTATATTAGAACCGGGCCTCTATTAGAATACTTTAACAAGATAGGAGGTTTGATTGTGGTATTTCACAAAACACCAGAACCTTTCAAACTTGACTATTTCACTTCAAAGGCCATAGGAATATATAGTGCCCTATGTCATATCTTTGGAGAAGATGAAGAAATAGTGATGCCAATCCATTACATGTTAATGATGGTCCAGATTCTGCATCCACATTTGGCAGCTGTTTTTTATTTTTCTACTCATGTTGTTGAATTGATTCACTAGGGTTTAAAAGGCATAAAAGAGGCAAAAATAGTTAGGCCATTTGGATGGTACTCCATGATGAAGCACATGATCCTTTACAAAAATGTTGATTATTTTGAGCAAGAAATGGATCTTATGAGATTTTAAGATGACGAAGATATGTCGGTTCAATTATGGAGTACAAATTTGTCTAGGGATAGGAAAGAGGTCAGTTTTATCAATTTTGATAGATGTTTTGCCTCTAGGTTCAGAGCACTATTGTGCATAGATAACCCAAGAATTCATAAAGATTTGTTAAATCTTTTAAGACCAAAGGAATATGTTCAATATTTTCAGATTGTTTACAACTGGGGTGACTTCATTCTATATCCTATTTCAATAGTCATTAGGGTTTATAGTTTCAGAGGAACCCCAAATGTGCTCCCATATAGAGTTCCAATTAAGATAGGCCTTGCAAAAATACTTAGACAAATAGTTGGGCTACAAGAAGAAGCATTGACTTGAAAAATGAAAGGTAGCATCTTCCCTACCATTACAGTTACACACCAGTTCATTATCACTAAAGGGGGGCGGACAAAATTGCATAAATACTTGGAACCTTATCAGATGGAAACATCAATGGTAAGATGTGTTGATAATGAAGGATTAATTAGTGAGATGTTTAGAAAGAGAAAAAATGGTTTAACTGTAGAGCATCAGTTCAATTTTCCTAAAGATGTAATTAGAAATGAGTATGACTTGCAAGAGAAAGAAATAAAAAAGGAAAAGTGGTTAGTGTAACCACCTAAAATTGGTCTGTTGCAACTATAGACCCTATTTTCCCTAAGTGTGATCATACCCTCGATTTATGTCCAAACGACCCTGTTACTGCTTGGCATATTTCTTTTAATGAATTTAATGTCCTAGGTGATTTTTATCACTGATTTATATTAACTATTATAGCCATACAATTCAAATCAATTTCAACCAATCAAATCAAATCAAAATCAAACATGGCTATAGTATTTAATTATAAAGGAATTAAATTGATTAAAAGAAATATGCCAAGCAGTAACAGGGTCATTTGGACATAAATCGAGGGTATGATCACACTTAGGGCAAATAGGGTCTATAGTTACGACAGACCAAATTCAGGTGGTTACATTTAGTATATAAGGAAAAATTAGATTTTGTTCATCACTTTCATAGAGGATATGATCCCTTGAAAGAATTCATGCCATGGGCAAAGAAGGTAGAATCCTTGATGAACATATTTGAAGACATCACGCAAGCCCTAAACAAGAAGAAGGATAAGACGATGGAAACAAAATGAGAAAAAGATAGGGCTATTTTGAGAAGAGTTACATAGGTAAGAATGGTTCCACTAGGGAGGTATGTTTTACAACAGAAAAAGGGGTACTATATGATATTTCCTAGGAGAGAAGAAGATGCTAATTCAAGAGTAAAAAGGTCCTTGGATTCTGATCCACAATCATTTCCATCTCTTAAAAGGCAAAAGATACAAGAAGAGTGACAACAACAAGTTGATATCTACTCTCCTTCCCAATCTCCCCTGCACATGAATGAGAAAGCAATTGTAGAATAGTTGTTGTAGATGAGTAATAGATGGCATGTAGTTGTCACATCTTAGGAGATGCAAGAGGGGATGCTAGAGGCTCCCAAACATGCAAAGATGGATCTGAAAGTGGTAGAGTTTGTTGGAAAATATTTTGATCCCATCACTAAATAGGCTAGTGATGAATTCCTTTTAAAATTCCTATCAGATGATAAATTTGTTAAATCTAGAGCATTTGTGCAATTTTTGTGGAGAATTCATATCACTGAATTCAAATTAAAATGTCAACAAAAACAAGAGGATCATCCTGACAAAAATAAGGATGAAATTGAAACAGAGGTGAAGCACAAAATGATGGAAAAATTTGAAAAAATACTCCTGAAGAAGGCTAAGAATTGATTAAGAAAGAAGTTCTCATTCTTCTAGAATGGGATATTGTTGATGCCATTGTTTTTGATGCTGTCGGGAAGGAGACTAAACTAGTGCATATAAGATACATGCCACTCTTATGCAATGTACTCAAGATTTGAGTCCTACTGACATTTACCTGCAAGGAAAGAAAATTATTAGTATACTGGATGAGTTTAATATAGACAAGGATAAGTGAGACCCAATCATAATAGATGGACGAAAAAGAGGGAAGAGTTGAATTTTTTATATTCTATGTCTAAAGAGGAGAACAATGTTGATATTTTTTTAACCAGCACTTATAAATGTTTTAAATTACTAGTGGACTTGGATATAAAGAGGAGCCTCATCTTAAGAAAGGTAGAGACTTTGAGGAGGGAATATTCAAAAGATCGTTATGAGATGTTTCCTAATCTTTTCAAGAAAATTTGTGAGATAAAGAAGGAAGCCTTATGGATGAGAAAGATGAATGAGGCATTGGAAACAAGGACCAACAATGTTATCACTTTGGAAAGCACACTTTTGTTTGCCCAAACTGTTGAAATCATTAGCAAGGGCAGGTCATTTTTTGAATTCTAGAAAGAGGAAGTTGGGAAAGAAAAAGTCAGTTGGGATGAGATGAAAAAAAAAAAGGATGAGGTTATGAATTTCCCTTGGCCAAGTGACGAGGTGTTGAATTCTTGGAAGGAAAAATACAATGCAACTAACCAAGGAGAAGATGATGTGGTATAGAAACAAAAAGTGTGATTCCCAACATTTTCAAAAAGATAGGTAAAGACAAAAGATCATACATAAGACAAGCAAAGTAACAAACTCTAGATGGAAAATTCCAAACAACTCTAAACCAATTGCAGTAACCAGGTGGTCAAAAGAAAAAGAACGTAAGAAAATCTTATAACAAATTGGTTATCTTTCACTTGTCATTTTGTCTTTTGTGTGAGTCATGTATTTTGTCCTCACTCCAATTGATCCATAGCTTGTTGCAATCCTATTCTATAAAAGGATTCCCAAGATCATTGGAAGGGGCTGGAAAATTGTACATTGTTAGAATTTTGTAAATTTTTCAGTAAGGAAAATATAGCAAAAATTGTACTGGACTAGTTTTAAAAAATTATAAATAAAGTGGAAGGTTTGTAGCATCTGATTTAGGTGGCTATATTTAATTCATTTTGTAAGAAGAAGTGTGATTCTCCATACTTAATACAAAGATCTTGTTTCCAATCTCTCCTATTGTGTTCATCTGATGAGTTATGAATTTTCCAATTCATTAGCATAAATCTTATTTATGTGTATGTAGATGTTTTGGAGTTTTGATCAAGGATAAAATTAAATGATGTTCTAATTAGTGCATATATTCATCTTAGTATGCAATAATATTTCATAAGTATTATGGGTGTGGGATAATTGTGTTTATGGCCTAGAATCTTTGATAGTAATTAACTTCTGCATATTGTATCTTTTTTGAGAGTTTAACCTAATGGATAAGGCACTGATCATAAGCTAGTAGTTCTTATATTTTCATAGTTCTAGTATGTATTTTGGTTATGTTTCTACAAAGACAAACATAAAATCCAATAAGTCTTGTATCTTTATAAGTTTGTTGTGATCTTTTCATCTCATGCTCCATTTCATGGTTGATGTTCAATGGATAATTAGCCACTTATCTAGTATCTCTCAGATATATTGATCTTGTGTGAGATTTCATGCTTGATTGACATCTTAAAGAATATTTGAAGGTGTTATAGGGTGTCCCCCCTTGGTTAAGTAGAACCAAAAGTGTAGAAGTTTGGTAAGCATGCTTGTCAGTTGGTCCTTTTTATTATATAGATAGATAGTTCGAGTTGGCTTCTCTCTAAGATCATGTCATAAATTGAAAGGGTTGTTGTCTAATCATTACAACATAAAAAAGAGCCAACAAAATGATGAATCTGCTGGGGAATGTGGAATTAAAGTGCAGTAAGTGAAGTAAGTTTTTTCAAGTTGAGCTAGAATCCTGACCTTCTTGCTTATTTTTACTTGTTAGTTGACCATTGAAGTACAGAGTTATTGAAGCTAATCCCAGGGTTTTGTTTCACAATTGAAAAATTGTTTGGGATTTTTCTTAGCACCTATTGTTATTCTTCTAATTTGTGAAATACCTTTATAGCACAAATTTTACTACTCAAAGTTAGTGTATATTTTACCAGCTAAGTGTTGGGTGGTGACTCAAAGAAATCTTTGCATCAGTGCTAAGTTATAAATCATTTTACACACACTATCTAAATATGAGCTATATGTATACTAGATCCAGGATGAAGAATAATCTCGAGGGTAATCTGGAAGCTGAGATCCCATCAAATTCTATAGCTGAAACTTGGAGGTAGAAGAGGAACACCGGGGTGGAAAATTCCATAGCACCTAATTTGAATGAAGATGTACCATTAATTCATGTGGGTACAAATTTTGTTAGAAATACTGATAGGGGGGGTGAATCAGTGTTTGTCTATTTATCTTTATTTCAGCAATTTGAAACTTAAATCAAATAGATAACAATTGAAGAATAAAACAATAACACATAACACAAGATATGATTATGGGGAAACCTTGATCTGAGGAAAACCCTGGTGGGAATTAGTACCCACAAATGATTGTACTAATGTAATGAACTTGTTAGTGTTCCTTTGCCCTGTTAGGAGAAGTCTTTACAATGCAAGTACAATGACCCTATTAGGATTATTTACAAAACCTTGTTAAAGGTGGCTGGCTCACTGCTAGAGCTCATTGGTCAATAGGATGAAGGCTTCAACCTTCAGATAATAGATATACACTATATCAAAAAGATGAGCTGTTGTTCTAAAACTATTATTTGATCAATTTCATTTATGCTTTGATTCTTTAATCTCTTGAAGACTTCTACTTCATACTGATTTTCTTATATTTCTCTTCTGAATATCTTCTTTGCTTATTTTCCATTCACACACTAATACACACGTGCATGTCTAGTATATATACATGCCTGAATAGACGCGACCAAAAATATGACCTTAGTCGGCCCAAAAACAACATACACAACACTTCCAAAAAAATTGGCTTAAGCATGTTTACATGAGTGTTAAAGACATATTTACAAACATACTACAATAGGCGCATGACCATTACAAAATAAAATATTATACGCTAATCCAAAATCTAAAGTCGGCTTCATACTCTATTTTCTGAACTTCTAGTGGCACTTTAACCTGATGTAACTTCTCTGTACTATCATGCCATACCATGTGTGTATAGTATAAGATTAATAACATATCAAAAATCCTAAATATAAAGGCACATAGTCTGACTCGATTATACACATGTGCGCTGGTGCTTTGATCAACTGCATATCTCTGTACTACTCTATTTTTTGTACTTAGCCAATTTTGATCTTCAAATTTTACTGTCAAAACTTCATATGACTTTGTTGCCATAATGAAAATAAAAAATAAGTATTATAAACCCTGAGTGTCAACTTTCCAACAATCTCCCCCTTTGTCATTAATGGCAACAAAGGAATGTGGCCAAGTTACTCAAACTTTGCCTTAATAACAAAAACTGTATATCATAACTTTGGCTATATATATCATACTCCTTATATACATACATTAATCCCCCTTTGACATTAATGACAAAGGTGTAAAAATTTTTAAGTCTCTAGGTACTTACTCAGAGTACACATCTAGATACACAATCTAAAGAGTCTTGATCTCTTGCTGCCAAAATGCCTTGGGCGCTTCAATAGTCTGAAGATGAGCGCATAATGCATATGCAAGTTTCTTCATCTTTTTCAGGTCCATACAAGGCCCTTGATCATATGTAAAAATTGTTGCATCTATCTATTTTATGTTCTCATTCAAGACATCTAAGGAGGGCACAAGTGCATTTCTTAGTTGTGTTTGCCAAGTCCTTTTCTTGTTGATCTTTACCTTGGCCTTTTCAATCTTTTCTATCTGCCCTTGATAGATTTTGTTGCAGATGTTGATGTCTTGGGAGGATGTTTCAACTAATTTCTTGATGTTTTCAACCAAGATGTCTGCTTCTTCAATCTTCTTGATGTGCTTAGAAGTGAATTTTTCTCTATCTATACAATTTTCTATCACCTTCCTGCCTTTTGCTGCTAACTCTTTCAGAATTGTTTGACCAATCTTCAAGGAGTTGAGATCTAATTGGAAGTTCTCTGTGAGTTCATCCAATCTTTCCCTTTTGTACTTCTCCTCTACAGTTTTGGTAGCTGAATCTACTAAGCTTGTGAAGTTTTCTTTGAAGCCAATCAATATGCTGTCAACATCATCCATTGACTAGATGTTTGCCAATTTCTTGTCTAATAGTACTAAGTCATTCAAAATGTTCACTAACTATTGAAAGAGAGGGTTTCTCATAACTTGTTTCTCTTTGGCTTTCTCCATGGCTAATAAACTTATTTTAATTAGGTCTTCTTCTCCCCAAGCATCTAGGTTTGCTGAGTCAGGGGTCAAGCTTGACAAAAATGATGCTGATGGTTTGATGGATGGAGTGAATATAGCATTTTGACTATCAATATATTCACTTTTCATTGGGATCTCCATAGAGGGTGGATCACTATGTTCATCCTTTCTCTCTTCATCTTGACCTATTGTTTCTCCAGTAGGAACTTGTTCTTGCTGCAAAGAAGTGTTATCAGTGCATACCTTCTTAGCTTCTCCAGTACTTAACAATGCTTCCTCAAACTTATTCAAATCATTTTCTGAGGCTGACATGGTGATCTCAACATCATTTATCACAATGGTTTCATCTAATTCCTTTACTATATCAGAGGGTGATGTAACTTTGGGCACTGAATCATGTGTACCTGTTATAGGCACATTTGGGATCACTAGTTCTTTATCCTATTTGGGAGGGACTAGAGTCACTTTAGCTGTAGGCACCATTGATGGATACATGTGTCTATCCAGAAACACTTGCTCAAATGTTTTTTCAGTCTCATTTCCAACTAAATCATACTCTTTGTTCACAATGTGAAGAGTTCTTATTTTGGTTCTTAGATGAGGTTTTACCAAATCTAATAGTATTGCTTTCTCATCATGTGAGCAAATAGGGAGAAGACTGTCTAATGTTTCTTCTCTAATCCTCATATTTTCTTCATTTTCTTGCCTTTTCAATAGGTCTAGTATATTCCATACTTTGTCTGGAATGACTGTCTTGAGTTCCAATACCGACCTTTTAAACTTGATCATGTGAGAGATAATCATAGAATGTATTTCTAATTTATCTATCTCTTGGTACTTGTCATAAATAGTTTAAATTGAATCTAGTCTTCCTTCATCAATGATTATGTTCCTTAAGACTGTCACACTAGGTTTGAATCCTACCACAGGAGGGGCTTGAGTGTTCTTTACTTTTCTCTGTGTTGTCCTTAAAGATGGGTGACCTGTGGGAACTTGCTTCCTTCTTCTAGTCAATTTTCTTGGTACTAAAGGTCAACAGGATTCCAATTCAATAGTAGTTGAGGGCGCATATGTACCTTCATCAAAATTCTTCTTTTTCTTCTTGTGGATATCATCCGATTTCTTTATCTTGACTTATGCAAGTGTTTGTTTAAGCTCTCTTGCAATCTTAGCTTCCCTAGCTTTATCTAGGTCTTCTTGTTTGACCCCATGAAATTTTAGGATGTTAGATGTTATCCTTGCTGCCTTCCTCTTATTATCAACACTGTATAAGATAGAATCAACTTGATTTTTCTTCTCTCTGTATGTGCCCCATCTAGGCTCTTTTGGATCTTTAGGCATAGATGAAAGAACTTGTGCATATCCTTCCAACACATTTTCTTCCACTTCATAACCAAGTGGGTGGATCCATTTGGTTCTTGGCTCAACTAATTCCATGTAAGTACAGTCAGTTTCCACAATGAAGCATATGGTTTCCTTGTACTTTTCAATGATATTTTCTGATATTCTGAACCTTTTCTGCATCTTGATCCTAAATGTCTTGATTTCCATATCCATAGTGTTTTGCACTTCTTTCTAATGTAGCTTTTAATGAAATTTGTGACACAGTAGGTCTGCTCCTATCTAGGTAAAGATTAGAGACTTTACCAACAATGTGGAAGTATAGGTAGATAATCAAAGAGCCAAATCTAAATATTTTTCTCTTGTCATGCTTAATAGCTCTAATGTTCTCAATCAGTTTTGCGTACAATATCTCACAGATATTATATTGTGTGTTATCTCTTGCCATCCTTATTCTTGCTACAACAATAGCTGTGGACACACTATTCAGTCTGCTTGCATGTTGAAACTTGTAACCAAGTATCATGGTGAGGAGTTTGATGTCTTCTTCCACAATTGGATCAAGAGTCATCCTACGCCTATCAGTTCTAGATAAGCAAGCCTGCTCTACTTGTTTCTTTACATCCTCTCTAATAGGAAGAACAAGTCCAACCTTGGAGAGTCCAGTCATCTCATGAATGAGGTCAGCAATAATGTGGACAGGAACTTCACCAATCCAATATAGATCATCATGTATCCTACTAAGTATAATTTTAATCCATTCTGGTTCATAAAACTCATGTGCATTTGTATACTCAAAGATAGGGTTATCAGTGAGATACGCGTATTCATCCTTGAATGAATAATCTGGTTTCATCATTGATGCCATGAGTGTGGTTATGCTATTGTCTCCAAGAGACTCCTTCTTATAGTAAATGTAAGTGCGTATGTCTTCTACATTCATGACTCCTAGCAGAGTCTTGGAGAATTCCCCTTCTACATCATCTAGCACAAACTTGAATGGATGCTTCTTAAACACATATCTCTTTTTCTCAGAGATGTCAAACACTATAGGAGTAGTCATTACTTACTTGTTACTTGTATAAGTAGGTTTTCATGAGATTTTGAAACGATGTGTCTGCTAGGGTTTCATTTCAACTTCGATTTGTCTTACTAACCAACCAACAATTTATCCTTCAACACTTTGATGCTAACTACTACTGCACTCTTTGAATGCTCAATCTTGAATGCAAAGTGAGGATAAAAGATCTTTTACTAACTTATAAAGAGTTTCTGCATTTAATGGTTGATGTCATATTGCAGTTTATACTAAGAATTTCAATCTTTTTTCTTGTCAAAGTACATTCTATGCATCCATGCATACTTCCTCAATTTGTCATCAATTACATGAATCCATAGGCTCATACTTAGAGGTGAGTATACCAGCCACACAGGGGTTTAGAGATAGAATAGCTCCCCCTAAGACCATGAGGATCATCTAACTAGAAGTAGAAGTTGCATCCACTTTGGATGCATCTACTACCTTGTTAACATCATCATCTTTATTTACATCAACCCATATTTTACCTAAATCTTCTATAGCTTTTACAAACTTTACTTCTCTAGATTCTTCAAACAATGCTCCTTTAGGCTTTTCTTGTTTTTGTGTTCCGGACCTGCAAAACCTTGAGATATGTCCTTCTTTTCTACATGAGTGAAAAATGATTGGGGGTCTATTGATATTGTTCATCATGATACATTGTGTAATTTTTCAATTTTATCTTTTCCTTGTGTTAATTCAGATTCAATCTTTTTCTTGATGTTTTCCAACTCCAAGATCTTCATATTTGCTTTCATAAGTTTATCATCTAATTGTTTACTTTCTTTGGTCTTTTCTTCAATAGAAGTTAGCATATTACTAAGCTATTCATTAAGATATTCAATCTTATCTTTCAAAGACATGTTCTCTTGATTCAAATTTTTGACCATTTTTCCCAAATCATTTGTAGAGAAATCTTTCAGATCTTTCCTTAATTTTTTGATAAGCATTTGGGAGCCATCAACTTTTAGTTTAAGTTCTTCATTTTATTTTTCATATCTATCAAGATCACCAAGGGCTACTTCAAGATTCTTTTTTAGATGTTTCTCTGCTACTGAATCTATGATCTCATCAAGTGGTTAAACTTTCTTCCAGAGGACTAGAGCTTTGATACCAATTGTTAGAAACACTGAGAGGGGGGGTGAATAAGTGTTTGTCTATTTATATTTATTTTAGAAATTTTAAACTTAAATCAAATAGATAACAATTAAAGAATAACACAATAACACATAAAATGATATGATTATGGGGAAACCTTGATCAGTGGAAAACCTCGGTGGGAATTAGTACCCACAAATGATTGTACTAGTCTAATGAACTTTTTAGAGCTCCTTTGCCTTGTTAGGAGTAGTCTTTACAATGAAAGTATAATGACCCTATTAGGAGTCTTTACAAAACCCTGTTTAAGGTGGTTGGCTCACTGCCAGAGCTCACTACTCAATAGGATGAAGGCTACAACCTTCAGATAATAGATATACACTATATCAAAAAGATGAACTACTATTCCGACACTGTTTTCTGATAGGTTCCATTTATGCTCTGATGCTTTAATCTCTTGAAGACTTCTACTTCATACTAATTTTATTATATTTCTCTTTTGAATATCTTCTCTACTTATTTTCCATTCACACACTAATACAAAAGTGCATGTCTAGTATATATACATGCCTGAATAGATGCAACCAAAAACATGACCTTATTCGGCCCAAAAACAACATACACAATGCTTCCAAACAAATTATCTTAAGCATATTTACATGAGTGTTAAATACATATTTAAAAACATACTACAATAGGCGCATGGCCATTAGAAAATAAAATATTACATGCTAATCCAAAATCTGAAGTCGGCTTCTGTTGTCTGACTTTCAGTCACTCTTTTTTTTTGGTATTCTTGGAGTCATATGGTCATGTCAAGTTAGTCTGTTCAGTCTGAGTCTATGTCTAAGTCTTTCTTAGGCAGGCTATCTTTGTCGGGTTTCCCTGTCATTTCCTTTCCTTCTCTGAGCCGGGTGGGTTGTTCTGAGGTCTTTTCATATTTGGGTAGATTGTAGATCCTAACCCGACAAAGATTTGTGCTCGAATTGATGTTATTTCTCAGGCAGAGATCAAAGACTGGTATGGATCGATTCTATAGGTCTCAACCATCCTAATGCAACAAACAGTGAGCAATTTGGTTAAGAAATGAGTGAGAATGAGCTCGGTGGGATTTCAGAAATCATCTTCGCCATGGCGGAATTCTCACTAAGAAGGTAATTTTCCACAAAGGCAAAAAAGAAGAACTTTGAGCTCGGCGGGTTTCGCACCTCTCGGGTGATTTTCTGCAAAGAAGAACTTTGAGCTCGGCGGGTTCCGCACCTCTCAAGTGGTTTTCCGCAAAGAAGAACTTTGAGGTCGGTGGGTTTCGCACCTCTCAAGTGATTTTCCGCAAGCTTGGTTATAATAAGGTGGGACCAATTTATTAAAAGGCAATATCATGTTATTGTTTCAAAGATCAAATAAAGCATGTGCTTTAAGTTAAGTAGCCCGCGCACTTAAAAATGACATGCGGAAAGACAAGTAGTGGCTTCTCCATTACGCGAAAATCGCACCTACTAGGTGCGATTCCCGCAAAGAAGGATTTTCACATATCACAGATTTTGCACATCCTTCTACATTTTCCGCAATGGAGAAGCACTTTTCCAATTTTCCGTTGGAGAAGCACTTTTCCAAGTTTCCGCAATAGTGCTCGTAGATGGTCGAAGCGGGAAATCCAGAATCAGCATCTTCTGCCTTATGTTCAATTTCAAATTCAAGTTTAGAAAAATGATGTTTCCATTCTGTGGCCCAATGGATTCAGCTCGATAATGCTTATTGAAGATGAAGAGTTTCAGATTCCATAGTGACTGTTCGAGTGCCCAGATTTGAAAAGTCTTTTTCTTTGCTTTCTGTCTCTTTGTATTCGAGGAAGAGGAAAGGTCATTGGATCTTAGAAGCCTGATGTATTGTAAAGTCTATAAATTCTGTAAAGAATTCAGTATACAGGGTCAGAAAACTTGTTAAAGAAGCAGTGTGATTCTATTTACAAAGCGGAATTCCTATTTGTTGCTCCGTTTTCATAGTCTATTTGCATGGTGAATAAAAAGAACAGTTATAAGTGAAACTGCTTTTTCTTAATGAATGCCATTTCATATCAGAAATTGTGGTGTGATCAATTCCAGTTGGTCTGTCATTTGTAATTCTTCCTCTGTTCACTCTTTACTTTAGTTGCATTTATGAATGGAAAGTACACCTATGTTCTGAGACTGTGATTTCTTCCTGAATTCTATTTCTTGCTAAGCAATTGCGGTAATGGTGATTCCATTTGCCTGCCATTATATAGGTTTGTTTCTATTCACCAAGTAGAACCTGCATTTCATAAAAGAGTAGGATAGAATTAGTTTAGATGTTAAAATCAGGTGATGATCTATGATCAACATTCTACTGAGGGTTGTAGATTATCTTCATCTTATCCTTGCCTGAATTTTTTGTGTCTACAAGCAATTTGGTTAAAACTCATAAGGAATAAACCTGGTGATCAGTATAAAAACAAATTCATTGAATATCATACATAATTAGGGAGCTATACCTGTCAATTCAGAGGGCAGTGATAGGAGACATACACTGACCCATTTGTTGGTGGACATCCTTTTGTTCTCTCACCTTGGGGTATAGAGAGTCAAAGATTGAAAATATTAAGAGAGGACAAACTGTTAACCAATAGTTTTTGGCAAATCTACTGGGGAAGACTTAGAAAGAAAGTATATCATAAGTTTTTCTCAAAATTTTAAGGCATCCTGGATTCCAGATTTACCAGGAGTGCAAAACTAAAGGGAAAGGTTGACCCAGTATACGAAGAGCTTAAAGAAGTCAATTTCCCTATTCTTGAAAATATTTATAGGAAAGGAAGGGCTAATTCTAGAGAAGAAGTCGAAGATAACAAGCCTGAAGAAATTCAATTGCCTGCTAAAATTCCTTTCAGAACAAAGAGAAGAAAATTTTCTTCACCTCCTGTTGGTAGAACTCCTATTTCTACCACCCGTAATTCATTGATTCTTCACGGTATTGCACTTCCTCATTCAGTTTCATTTCAAGCTTCTCAACCAAACACAAGGTTAGTAAACATGGCCGTTCCTTGGGGAAACGCAATTGGGCCTCTAAACCTTGCAACAAATCATGACTTGCCAAGGGCCTCAAGAAAGAATTTTCCTAAATTCAATGGTGATGGCACAGTATCAGCAGAACAACACTTGTGTGCATTTCAGAAAGCATGTAGTGTGGTGAACCCTCAACATGAGGATGTTGCAGTTAGAATGTTTGTAGATACATTGGTAGATGATGTAGCAGATTGGTTCCAAGACTTACCCACAGGCTGTATTACTGGATGGGAAACCATGAAGCGAAGATTTGAAGAAAGATACAAGAGCACTAAAGATGCCCAAGTTCTCTTGTTACAATTGGCACAAATTAAGAAAGAATCATTCTCCTCGATGAGAGATTTTAATGCAAAATTCAATAAGCTTATCAAAAGAATACCAGCTGCTAGTGCTCCAACTAGAGACAATCAGAAAACCTTCTACATTAATTCCATGCCTCCTGAACTTGGCTATCAAATAAGAAGAGCTAATGTGGCCACTTTACAAGCTGCACAAACTCTTGCAGTAGAGATGGAGGATGACATGATAGCCTCTAGAAAATGGAAGAAAGAGTATCATGCTGGATCTTCAAGCACTACAACAAGCACTTCAAACAATGCCGAGGCTATGCTACAAAAATTTTCCAATGAGATGATTGCATTAAAGAAACAAATTACTAGACTAGCTCATTCATTATATCAGCCTTATCAAGAAGGACCAAGATATCAAGGTGGAAATAAGAACGTAAAGCTTCCCGCTCCTCAGAAAAGATTAGCTATTGAAGCTGCTCCTAAAGGTCAGAACTCTTGTGCCTTTCACACCACAATAGATCATGATGGTAATACTTGTGAAGACATGATCAGATGTTTGCAGATGTTAGGAGAATCTAGGCAAAGAATTGAATATCCAGAAGATGATGACGATCATGCTCCCCATGGTGACTCTGTAAATTTTTATTGCGAGTATGAATCTGATTCATAAATTGGAGGGAATTGTTTTTCCACCTTGGATGGACCTCAGCCAACGGTGATGACCAAAAGTCAAAAAAATAAGATGGGTCAGGTTTCTAATGCCGCTCCTGCTCAGAATCCAGTACATTCTCATAAGGCAGATAAAGGCAATAATGTAACACCAAGTTCTTCACAAAAAGAACAAAAAGATAAGTCATTTACTTCTTTTGATATTATTCAATTTTGTGAAGAAACTAAAATTCAAATATCTACTATGGACTATTTGAGACCACGCCCTGATCAATGCAAAAGATTGTTTGATCACTACAAAGATGGAGAAAAAATTCATGTCAATTCTAATGTTAGTGATAAAAGACAGGTCAGTATCAATAAAGAAGATTCAATTGATGATGATTTCTCAATCCTAGGCTATTTCAAGAAGAGGAGTCTGTGTTCCATACTACTGGTTCAGATTTGAAACCAGAACCTTTCTATGTGTCTCTTTTTATTAATGGCAACAGATTAAGTAATTGCATCATAGACTCTGGAGCCTCAGATAATGTAATGCCCGCAC
>MU227301.1:700678-723397 GCA_018584345.1 Thuja plicata
AGGATAGAATTAGTTTAGATGTTAAAATCAGGTGATGATCTATGATCAACATTCTACTGAGGGTTGTAGATTATCTTCATCTTATCCTTGCCTGAATTGTTTGTGTCTACAAGCAATTTGGTTAAAAGTCATAAGGAATAAACTTGGTGATCAGTATAAAAACAAATTTGTTGAATATCATACACAATCAGGGAGCTATACCTGTCAATTCAGAGGGTAGTGATAGGAGACATACACTGACCCATTTGTTGGTGGACATCCTTTTTTTCTCTCACCTTGGGGTATAGAGAGTCAAAGATTGAAAATATTAAGAGAGGACAAACTGTTAACCAATAGCTTCATACTCTATTTTTTGAACTGCTAGTGGCACTTTAACCTGCTGTAACTTCTCCGTACTATCATACCGTACCATATGTGTATAGTCCAAGCTTAATAAAATATCAACATGATTAAATATAAAGGCACATATTCTGACTCAATTGTATGCACGTGCACTGGTGCTCTGATCAACTACATATCTCTGTACTGCTCTATTTTCTATACTTAGCCAATTTTGATCTTCAAAGTTTACTGTCAAAACTTCATATGATTTTGTTTCCATAATGACAATACAAAATAAGTCATATACATGCCCTGAGTGTCAACTTGCCAATAGATTTAGGATTGGGTGTATATGGTGACTATTACTCTCAAATTGAGAGAGATGAAAATGGACCAAGACATGTTAAGAAGGCGATCCATAGTGAACCTTATGGACATGAACGAAGGTCAAGAAGCAAAAGAAGAGGTGATGAGAATAGGAATGCCCCTAGTGCTCTAAGATCTCCCTCATCACATAGACACTGAGATCATACTCATAGAATAGAATTGTCCATTATGGAAGAAACCTCCGAATATAAAATAACTCTTGTAGATTCAGAGGAAATTTTTGAAGAAGTTGGCGAACTGGAAAGAAAGATCCAAGAGCAGATTTCCCTAAGACAAAGAAGAGAAAGAGAAAAAGAGGAGAGGATCAGACATGCTCAGATCAAATCCCAACAATTGAAAAGGTAGTTGCAAGATTTAGAAGCAATAAATGGTACTATTGTACCTAAAACAATTGAATATGAACCAGTTGTCCATCAATTGTATGATACACAAAAGCCCAAGGACAAAGGTAAGTAGAAAGTGACTGTAGTTGAAATAAATGAGCCGGTAAATAAATGGAATGTAGTGGATCCAATGACCAAATTGGATACTAATTTGGAGAGAGCCAAGAGAGAAAGGGAGATCATAGCCAAAGAATTGGAGAAGGCTGAATTGGAGGCCTCTGCTTTGGAGATTAAAATGAAAATTGAATTTCTCAGGCAAACTTCTGGTCCTCCTCTTGTTATTACTAATATTAAATTGTCTCTAAATTTAGGGATGAATCTACCACCACTAGCTTCTCTGGGTAATGCTACCACATCAAATTTTGCATCATCAACCTCTCAAGGTACCAGTCCAACTCAAAAAACACTTGTCTATACAGAAATGTATAGGCAATTTATTTTCAGGGGTATTCCGGGTTATCCAATGAAATTCCTAAAATGATTAGGGATAAGCTTCCAAAATTTTCTGGTAACAATGTTATAACATCTGAAGAGAATTTAAAGAATTTCATGGATATGATGGATGATTATGAGATTCAACATGATGATATAATGATGAAATTATTTGTTCAATCACTAACTGAGGAAACCATGGACTAGTTTAGAGGGTTGCCCCATGACTGTATTGGATCCATGGATGGAATGAAAGAATATTTTAGAGATCAATATGGGGATAAAACCAATGAAGGCTTCATGTTGAATGAGCTCAACAATATAAAGAAAAAATCAAATGAAGAAGTGGTGGAATTTAACATCAGATAACAAAGGGTAATGCATAAACTACTCCAAGTAATGAAACTGGATGATAAAGTATGCCTCACCACATATCTTAATGCTTTTGATGCAAAAATGGGTTTTATATTAAGAGATAAGAATCATAGAAATATTAGAGAATCATATAAGATTGTGGTAGTAATTGAAAAAAATAGAAGAGTCTCAGGGAAAGTGGGTAGGAGAGAAGATTGGAAGTGAACAAGGTTCAATAAGGAGTCAAACAAACCTATAGTTGATAAACCTAAAGAAAATGATAGTCTGAAATAAATCCTAAATGTTCTAAAGGATCTAAAGCATGGAGAGAACAAGAACAGTAAGGCTCCCAATATTGATAAACCATCCTATGGTAACTATAATAGACAACCTAGGATGAAGAACTATCCTTATACCACACAATGGAAATATGGGAAGCCTATTCTCCCACAACCAAAGGATAAGTCTGATGATAAGACCCTTGATCCCTTGCATAAGACTTCTATAAATATGTGAAATTATTATCCTTGGTGCATGGCCTGCCAATCTCCTCATTATCCTAAGTATTGTTTCATAGCTACTAGATTATCTGCAAATGAAGAGATGGAAGATGATGAGGAGCAGTTATATGATGAAAGTGGTTGCGATGTGGCATCTTCACATTTATGTGATGAAGTTGTTTATGATACAGAAAATGATGAAATTGATAACATGAGATGTAATGTTGATAAGGGTGATGAGATCCTTGTTTATAGAAGACCTTCTGATGAAGAGATTGCCCAAATTATAACAAATATGGTTACCCAAGAAAGGGGTAATTATAATTTAAGAAATAGAATAGTTGGAAATGTTGATGGAAGACCCGCATGTATGTTTATTAAGTATGCCAAGAAAAATACCAAACAGACACCAGAAAAGGAAAAACAAAAAGAGGGTGCTAAGAAAGTATTTGTTAAAAGGGAAAACAAGCCTACTGGCCCAAATATCTTGTAGAAAGAAAAAGGAAAAACACCTGGAAATCTTATTTCCCCTCCCCAAACTGAAAGTAGAAAGCAAAAGAGGTTTGAGCCCAAGTTAGCTTCTCAGGTAGAAGAGGAGGATTGTATAAAATGAAAAACAAGATGCATCTGATGTAAAGTATACCCCTGTTGATATGGGGCAACTCCTATCTCAAATTACTATTAAGGTTCCTTTATTGGAAATGATGAGAATAAGTGAGCACAAGGAGAAGGATTTAACATGGGTAAAAGGTGTTACCTCTACAAAGATTATTGGATCAGAAGAAGGTAAGAAGGGGATAGAATCACAAGAAAAATCTATAGGTAAAGTAAAAGATGTTGATGAACGTGTTTCAAAGATTCCCCAAATGTTTCTAGATGCAAATGTTGTTAATACTTCATCGGAAACTGTACATCCATTTTTCCTAACTTTGTTGATAAATGGAAAGATGTTGAAAAACTGTATGATTGACTTTGGGGCATCTAACAGTGTCATGCCTGCTGAAGTTATGAATTCAATGGGATTGAAAATATATACACCCCACGGAAGGTGTCATACTATGGATTCAAGAGAAGTGCCTATTATTGGCACCATCAAAGCCTTTCCTTATAAGATGGTTTCTTACCCTGACAAAGTTTTAACAATGATTGTCTTAGTAGTAGACGTTCCCCTCAATATGGGATGCTGTTATCAACAAATCGGAGTGCTTCAATGGGGGGAAGTATTCAATGTGATTTATCATTTTCTACTTTAAACATTGCTGGTGAAAACATTAAAGTGTCCAGAGAGACTAGAGCTCCTCATATGATTGAGGAAGAAGAAAATGAAAACATGAATTGTTTCTTAGACACTGAGATGGGGTCTTTTCAAGTACAAGAGAAAAAAATTGAAAGAAATTTCCAACCTAAGTTATTGTCTAAAGATAAAAAAAATTTATCTAAACAAAGTAAATTATGGGTAATGTATTTTGATGGTGCTAGTTCTAAGGAGGGAGCTAGTGCTAGAGTATTGTTGATAGATCCTAATGCTAAGACTGTTAAATTCTCATTTACAATGACATTTACATGCACAAACAATGTGGCAGAATATGAAGCCTTGTTGATAGGTATGAGATTGGCTTCCAGACACAGAATCAAATGTCTCAGAGTCATTGGAGACTCTAAATTAGTGGTGTCTCAGATTAAATCTAAGTATGCTTCAAATAATCATAGGTTGAAATAATATAGAAATGTTGTTTGGGATGAACTTGAAAATTTTGATGCATTTGGTATTGACTGGATGGACAGGAGCCAAAATAGAATGGCAGACTTGCTTGCTAATATAGCCTTAAGGCTAGAAGATATTATATTTGTTGGGATCTCTACAATAGAGTTCCAATCTAAGCCTTTAATACCTGATAATGTGGAGAATTGGCAAGTTTTTGATGATGATGTGGACATTCTAAGGTTCCTGCACTATGAATCAGAATTTACAGACAGAGAAATTGATTTCAGTGAGTATATAGAGACCTTGGATGGAAAAGATACTATCTTAGGAAAGGAAGTGTTGAATCTGAAGTCAAATAAGATACCAAAAGGGATAGTTGTGCTAGAAAAATCTTTTGATAATAATGATAAGTCATTTTCTGTTAAAAAAATGTAAATGCTCTTGAGGATTTGGAAGAAGTAAATGTAGGAACAAGTGATGCTCCTAAAAACTTATTTATTGGAAGGAAAATGTCACCAAAATCAAGAGAGGGCCTGACTAAATTATTGAGGAAATACAAGAAGGTCTTTGCATGGACATATGATGATCTTAAGGCATATAATGAGGATCTATTTCAGCATGAGATTCCTCTGAAAGAAAATGCCAAGCCTTTCAGACAAAAGAAAAGGCCCATAAATCCCACACTAAGGCCCAAAATGGAACAAGAGTTAATAAAATTAAAGGATGCCAGAATCATCAAACCTATCAGACATTCTTCTTGGGTCTCCAATTTAGTTCCTATTAGGAAGAAGAATGGAGATATCAGACTGTGTGTAGATTTTAGGAATCTAAATATATCATCCCTCAAGGATAATTATGCTCTCCCAAATATGGAAAACATGTTGCATAAGGTTACTGGCTGTGAGTTGATGTCCATGATGGATGGATTCTTAGGGTATAACCAGATAATGGTCAAGGAGTCATAATAGTCCAAGACTACATTCACTACACCATGGGGGGCATATGTTTATATCATGATGCCCTTTGGCCTCATAAATGTTGGGGCCATATTTTAGAGAGCCATGGATGTTGCTTTCTCAAATTTTCTATGGAAATTCTTGAAGCTATATAAAGATGACCTCACAACATATTCTAAAAAGGAGGAACAACATTGCGAATACTTACAAAATATTTTTATAAGAGATCTTAAATTTGGGATTTCTCCAAATCCTAGGAAATGCACTTTTGGAGTGACAGAAGGTAAGTTATTGGGGCATATTGTTTCAAAGGAAGGGGTTAGAATTGACCCAGATAGGGTAACTTATATAGATAAGGTTCCACTTCCAAGAAATGTGAAGGGTATATAGTCTTTCTTTGGATAGGTAAACTTTTTAAGAAGATTTGTAATAAATTTTGCTGAAAAAGTAGACCTATTTACAAAATGATTAAGAAGGATGCAAAATGGAATGGAATGGAGAAAGCACTTAGGCTTTCCAAGATATTAAGAAAGCTATCAAAGATGCCCCTATATTAAGAACTCCTGATTATGCAAAACCTATGAATATATTTTGATTTGCATCATGCCATACTACTGTTGTTGTTTTGTTGCAGAAAAATGAAGAGGGATTTGAATAACCTATTGCCTTTTTTAGAAAATCATTGTAGGCTACATAAATTAATTATGATATCACTGAGAAGAAAGCATATGCACTAGTGAAAGTTGTTAAAGCTTTTAGATGTTATTTGATAGGTGCAATAGTATTTTCTTATGTGCCCTTAGTAGTTGTAAAGGACATCTTCACTCAACAAGAGGTGTCAGGTAAAAGATGCAGATGGATCAATAGGATCCAGGAGTAGAACATTGAAATTCAAATCACTAAGTTGGTCAGAGGAATGGGATTAGCCAAGTTCATGGTTAACACAAATTTGGATGCAAACCATATCAATGTCTTAGACGAAGAATAAAGACCTTTTATCTACAACCTTGATCACTGTGATTGGTGTAAGGATATTATTTATTATTTACACAGAATGAACTACCCACCAGAAATGGATGAAAATAAAAAAATAATCTTGAAGTTACAATCTATCTATTTTTCCCTTATCAGAGATGAGCTATGGTGGAGAAATCTTGAAGGGATTTTACTAAAGTGTGTTGATGAGGAACAAGCAAATATGATTCTACAAGAAATACATAATGGGGTATGTGGTGACCACTACATGGAAAAGGCCACTACACATAAGATTCTAAGAGAAGGATTATAGTGGCCAACTATCTTTAAAGATGCTCATAAATTGGTTAAGAAATGTGATGCTTGCCAACATTTTTCTGGAAAGTTCAAATTCTCTGGAAATATGCCTCTAACACTAGTGGAAGTTCAGGCCCCTTTTCAACAATGGGGTATTGATTTTATTGGGGAAATAGATACTAAATATAGTGGAGGGAATTCATAGATAATTGTAGCAACAGAATACTTCACTAAGTGGGTTGAAGTAATTCCCACTAAAAAGGCAACTAGTAAAGTAGTAATAGACTTCCTGTTGAAAAACATTATCACTAGGTTTGGGTGTCCAGAAAAGATTATATTAGACAATGCAATGTGTTTCAAGTCTTAGAAATATATAAATTTTTGTAATGAGTATGGTATTCATACATTTTATGGGAAATAGATACTAAATCCAGTGGAGGGAATTCATGGATAATTGTAGAAACATACTACTTTACTAAGTGGGTTGAAGTAATTCCCACTAAAAAGAAAACTAGTAAAGTAGTAATAGACTTCCTGTTGAAAAACATTATAACTAGGTTTGGGTGTCCAAAAAATATTATATCACACAATGCAATGTGTTTCAAGTCTTAGGAATATATAAATTTTTGTATTGAGTATGGTATTCAGACTTCTTATTCTGCACCCTATCACTCGCAAGGAAATGGTCAAGTAGAATCCACAAATAAAAGTCTGCTTAAGATCAATAAAAGAGTCCTAGATACAAATAAAAAGTCATGGGACTCAAAGCTGACAATGGTTGTTTGGGAAGATAGAGTGACATCTAAGAAATCCATAGGATGTGTACCTTTTGATTTAGTATATGGGATTTAGGCAAGACTACCTCAGAACAACTTAATGTAGATGTACAAGTTTGTGCAATTGTATGATGATGACATTGACAATGATATGCAATTGAGAATGGATAACTTGGTTGAATTGAATGAAATCAAGAGAGAAGCTTCTGTGACAAATTCTAAGCTTCAATTGCAAGAAAAAAACTTGTATGATAAAAGAGAAGTCTCAAGGCAATTTTGTGTGGGAGATTATGTGTTAATGTGGAATGCCAGATTGGAAGATAAAGGTAAACATGGAAAGTTTGACCTAATTTGGATGGGACCATATGTTGTCCATGAAAGCTATGGACATAATATTTATTTATTGAAGGATCTAACAAAGAATATTTATGAATTGGCAGTTCATGGAAAATTATCAAAGTTATACTTCTCTTGAAGTCTAATAATCCATGAACAGTAGGTTGTGTATATAGTGTGTTTTTGTAGTGAGTTGTTTTCTATTCCTAGAGTAGTTCTTTTTTCTGTTGTGTGAGTAGCTTACTTTTCATTTAGTTAGTTGGTCTGCTTCCCTTAGATTCTAAATTCTTGCAATACTTGCAGGAGGTATTCATCCCCAGAAAGAGCCACTGTTAGGTCTATACAAAAAAATTCAAAACCTATGGAGTCATATATTTAAATTTTAATCTGGGTTCTGTAGGGTTCCAAAACCCTTATTTTGGTTTTCAAATTTTGGGAGTTGTTGGTTGAACCATAGGTTGCTAAGGCTGGTTCTAATTTCAAGTTACTTTTTTGATCACTTAAAGTCTTTAAAGCTCATGTGTCTTTTCAACATCAGATGTGGCCATGTATTTTATCCTAAGTCTTTAGTGCTTTAATTTTCCTTAAGTCTAGATACCCACTATCTTTTAACTTTAATTATCATGTGTCAAGATACTATGTTTTAATATAATGGTTGATGTAAATGCTTATAGAGGAGATGCACAAGATCTATCCTTTAAGCAATCAAATTTGAGCACCACGTGTTCTTGGCAGGCCCGAGGTTTGTTTAAAGCTAGTTGATAAAGTGTAGTTAGATTCCTTTTGATCTAACGGTGTACATAATGACCTGATAAAAAGATGCAACCAATCTATTCAGTAAGTCATTAAGTGATGATGTCACGTGTCTATGGTGAGACCAGCATTTTATTAAAGCTAAGATAAATGACATGCAGTTACTTTTTGATTGAACGAATGACGTAATGGCTTAAACTGGAGATGCGAGTAATCTATCTTTCAAGATATTAAGTCATGCCGATGTGTGTCCTGTAGGTGACGTGGGCCCTATTTTAATAAAGTTGACAAAGATTTAAATGTTGATAAATCTAATGGTTGATGTAATGGATTATAGTAAAGCTACACAAGATCTAATGTTTAAGTGATCAAGCCTTTGCGACATGTGTCCCTGTGGGTTCAATTGAAGTCACAAAGAAGGATTTAAAATGAAGACAAGTTGAGTTTGATCTGATGGTCGACTTAAATAATTGATGATAAAGTGATTGATATCTAGCGTATAAGCCATCAAGTCAGAGTGGCGCGCGCTAGTCGGTAGGCCCAGGACAACAGTAAATAAAGATTAAAGGTGATGCAGTTTAAAGAAGATCTAATGGCTCACTTGATGACTCAAATTCAAAATGGGTTTGATCTAGCATATAAGCAATTAATTTTGGCTAACACGTGTCCTCCCCATTAAAGTTATACCCACAATCAGTAAAGTGTTGGGTAAAGTAATCTGCAAACAAGTTGATGAAGATCTGATGGTTCGCTGAAAGGCTTATAGTGGAGATGCATGAAATATAATGCATAAGTGAATAAGTCATGCTGACGCATGTCCAAAGTGAACAGTGGTTTTCATGAATGACTGGAATCAGCATGATAGATGGAATTTTGTGAAGATCTACGGTCATGATTTAAAAAAATTCTTTGTGTTATGTTAGGGCCTATTTGAGTCGCCATGATCAAAGAAGTTTTACCCTTTGATGTTTTCCTCAGAGTCTTACCTTATTTCCCCTCACTTTTTCTTTAAAGAAGAAGTCCAAGTTAAAAAGCTTTGAAATGTTAGTTTTCCCTCCGAACTTATTCTTTAAAGGTGTCATGAACTCATCTCATGAGAACCGGTTCTCTTGGTCAAGTGTTGGTATCAAATTTTCCTTCACGAACCACTTTGAACCACTTTGAACCTTAGTTCAAATTAGTTCAAAGTAGTTCAATCAAATGTTTTTGACCTACTATCAGTGATTGTAGGTAGGACCCTAGACACATCATCAAACTGCTTCAAACCACTTTGAACCTCAGTTCAAAGTAGTTCAAAGGAGTTCAATAGAGAATTCAATAAAGCATGAAGGTGATGTGACATCTGAGTTGATGGGTGATATGACACATCAGAGTGTATCCACCGAAATAATACTATGATGATTTGGAAAAGTAGTCGGCCAGTGGGAAGAGTCAGGCCGGCAATGCGGGTTAAGGCAGATGTTCTTTCAGCATGAACAAAGGGATAACATTTAATATGGAAATAATGATTAAATAGGGTTTAATTAAGTGAAGTAATGGTTAAAGGTCACATCAATGACTTCATCTTAGTTTAGCTTACACGCGACATTTAATTATCACGCCTCGGCTGATTTTCCTCGCATAGTGAGTTTCTTTAAATTCCCTCTCTTCAGCTGATTTCTTTGAAATGCTAAGTTGTCGAGTCTTAGCTGTGGAGGAAAAAAGTGTGGGTTTTTCATTTCAAAAAAAAGTAGGTAACACCCAATAAGCCCTCCATTTGCTTCACTATTTTATGGCTGGTTATCCACTTTTCTCAAAGAATTGCAGTCTTTATTTACTTGGGTAAAGGTAGAAAAGATGAGGTCTAGTATGCATTTATTTGGAAACACTATAAGCCTAGTGTGTAGAAATCCAATCATTACAGATACAAATTTGTTGGGAGTCGAGGAAGAAAAACTAGTTGAAGTGTTGAAAGACTCAATGGAAGAAGAGCATACTGTAGAATTTTTGTCTAGTGGTTTACTCCAAGCTGCTATTTTCCCCCAACTGTGATATGTCCAGAGCTTATTCAACAATGTATATACCATTATGACGTCAAGTCCAAGGGTGTGTTGAATAATGAGGGTAAGAGTATCTTAACCATAAACTGAGAAACGATAATGCCCGTCTTCAAAATTCCAAATGAAACTTTTGCTAGTTTTACTCCCACTCAGTCACTGGCACAATTCTAAGAAAGGAGTGACAAGAAGCTTAGTAACATAGCCCGGAAGTGGATTGTATCAAACTACAAGGGTGGTTCTAGATTTCCCAAGGTTCTAACCAAGGACCATATGAAGACCCACATCCATAATATCATGGTTTTATTGCACAGGATAAGAGGTTCAGAACAAGAACTTCTCTTTGAAGATTGGATGTATCATTTTATAGAAATTGTGTTAGAAGGTAAAAAAAACTCTAGACTGGGCTGAAATAATCATGCGCTCGCTGAGAGATCAACTCAAAAAGGCACAAGCTACATGAAAAGAATTCTATATGTCCTCCTATTTGACCTATTACCTCACATGTACCCAAGATCTTACTAGAATTCCTCATGAACCATGGAATGGAGACAACCATTTTTTAGCATTGCCCTCTGCTAAGGAAGGACAGAGTTTTAGAAGAGTATATGAGGGTTCATGAAATTTTTCTTGGGAGATTGTGTAACCAGTTAGCTAAATCCCCAAATCAGAGAATTTCTCCAGAAGTGCAAAGCTTGGTTCAAAGTTTTGGGAGTTTTGATATCTAGTTTCCTTGGTTCACCTATTTAAGAGTCAGTGGTTTTGATGAAGTACCTCTCAGACTGTCTAGGTTCTACTTTGATTGTTTCATCTTAGAAGAAATCTGTAGACAAATGTTCATAGTAATAAAGAATAATCTATCAGAAGATAAGTGGGATTCAATGTTTCCAATTAGACTTAGAAATTTTTTATGCAAGAGTATGATAGATGCATCAGTGATAGGTAGCAATTTGGTTGGCTTTCACATGCAATTTTATGAGTCAAGAAGGGGATTGATAATAAAGGGTTTGCCATGAAGGCATTCAATTTGAAAAAGAAGATGGACCTGAGCCTGCATTTAGAAGATTTATAGGAGGATATAGGAGATGAAAGGGCAATTTAGGTAAGAGATCATTCCAGGTTGTTGATCCTTCAAATTAGAAGTCCGCAGCTGAAGCTTGAGATATCTAATGTGATTAAAGATGGGTCAGAGGTCATTGAATCTGGTTTTACTGAACCCAATGTAGAATTTCTCTCAAAGGTAGATTGGACAAGGAATGAAAAAGAAAACATAAAACTAAGAGTTTGGTTCATTCTGGCCTACACAGATGATTGGATAAAAAGAAGGAAATCAAACAATAAGAGGATCACCTCTCCTGAAGAAACTGATGTCAAATCGATCTCAATTGAAGTCCAGCTTAATCCCTCTAACATTTCTTCTCTGACTCCTCATGCAAGTAATTTTCCTTCAAATAAGAAAAGAGCTGCACCCAACAGACATCCCACTACACCCCAAACAAGATTTATAATGAGGGCTAAAAGTCATTCTCAGATGGCTTATCCTAACTCCAGCTTCGTTGACATTGATTTCAATGATGATTATCTCTCTTTTTAACCAGAACAGGACAAAGAGATTCAAAATGAAATGATGAATAAGTCTGAGGTTCAACAAGAAGAAGTGACTCCCGCCAAGAATGTTTAAAATAGGATGGTTTCTAATTTAGTTCCTCCTTGGCTAACTGAATCGATAAGCAAGAAACGCAGTTTCAAACCAGTTTCTTTAACAGTTAAAGATATCATTACCAAATATGCCACTCATACCGCAAAGATAAAGAAAGATAAAAGAAATGCAAGGTTAATTATAGACCCCGTAACAAGCAAAGTGACCGCTAAAATAGCTACTTTCAAACAGAAAGAGGGTATTCTTGAACCTGCAGTGGAAGATTTCAAAATTACAAAAATGGAATTCGGGGTGCTGAACAAAGATACTCAAGATCATATTTTCAAGTTCTCAGTGGACCATATGCTTGGTTAGTCTCAGAAAAAGGACAAGGAGAAACATGAGCTCAAAAAACTTGTAATAATGATGGCCAAATTCCTTAGTTCACTCAACAAAGTTGGGGCCCTGCCTCTAGCCCAATCTCTGCAAGATTTTGACCCTAACTCTGCAGATAGTAAACAAATGCTGAAACAAATGCATCAAGGTAGAACCTTGATGGTGGCTATGAGAAACTAGGTTAGTGGCATCATTTTAGAAGGAAATAAATTCATTCAAGATTTTGTAGCATCTTTTGCAGACGAAGAAGCTTTGATTGTGGAGATTAATACCTTGATACCAACTTGGGATTCGGATGAGGAAAAATGTGCTGTTGTTATGTCCCAAATTATTGAGATAGAAGAATATGGAGTTGAGAGGTTCCTAGCAGAGAACCCTATGAAACTAATAGATGCCTGTATGCTCTTCATTCTTAAGAGGAATATGAATTGGAAGAGTGGCTTGTTTAAAGCATCGATCTCGATCTTGCGTGCCATAGAGGAAGAGGTCAAAGAAATGCATACTAATGCGCTGAAAGAGTGCATGTTGTGCAAAGTTGAATAGTGTGAAGAACCTCCACTCTCATCCGATCCAAGAGCTCGTGAGTACTTTCCAGAGCTAGAAACTGGTCTGAGGAGCAACGTCTAGAGATAATAACCAAAGGCACATGATTGCGTGATGATTTTCATGCCTATGTTTGGGACATTTTGTTTATGTTTTAGCTATTATCAAAAAACTTTTACTCTATCTATTTTTACTAGTCTGAAACCATTTCTTTTTGGTTAGGTTGAGAGGCTGAGTTTTAAGGGGAGCCTCTCGAACCTGTTAAACTATTTATGCTTGAGCATAGTACTAGAAAAAGGATGATGAAATTTTGGAATCTGTTAGACTTAGTTTGACATTTTTTGATTTTGTTAAGATTTTACATATTTTATATGGGAATTGAATAGAAAGATATTTTTGAATCGGATTAATCTCATACTTGGTTCTATGTGATCACATTATTTTCATACATGTTAAATTTAAATCTATGAATTTAGATTTATGATATGTCAATTACTTTGTTAATTGGTATATTTCTCGTTACTAGCTCATGGTGAATGCATGGTATTTATCTGTCTCTTTGAATAATTCCCTCCCTTCTTTGTGTTCAAGATTACTATTCTCCAAATCAAAGAAGCTGTGACTTTCTTTGTTTCTATTCTTTATTCTTTTTGTCTGATTTTACCTCAATACCTAAGAGCATTTGAGAGATCCTTATGTGCTTTTAGGTTAAAAGTACAGTTGTTGGTTTTAAATTTAGATTTTTAGTAGATATTTCTAATAGGGAGCTATACCTCAAACAATTCAGAGGGGAGAAATTATCTCATACTTTCCCAACTGTTGTAGGATAGTTTGTTTCCCAAGAAGCATAGAGTTAGCACAATTTTCAATTAACACAGAGACAAATCTATTCACCAACAGATTTTTGGTGACTCTACTAGGGAGTGCACTATCAGAAAGATAATAAGTAGTTGCATTTTCCATGAATGAATAAAATATGGTGCTGTCGGTTGCTGTGATTCCTGGGCAAGAAGAAGTTCCCCTGGTGTTGCAACCTGATTTGTTTTTCTTAGATACCCAAGAAGATATAATAGCAGATCTTAATTCCTTGGCGTGGAAGTTGAAGGAGAGCAATCAACAATACCAAAAAGTCTGAATTGTCATTGAAGAAGAAGAAGAAATTGGGGAGTGGTTGAGAGGACTTCCCATTGTCCACAAAGATATGATCATAGATAGGGTGGTATGAGGTCCTTAGTAGAAATCAAGCGTGATCTTGATAAGAAAAGCTGGCTGAAAAAAGATACACAAGAGGTGATCGGAGCAAAGGTTTAATTGATGCACATTTTGAAGCCCTAAAGAATTTGAGATTTTTCCCTGACTTTAATACCCAAAAGAAAAGAGGGACAAAGACCTCTAGTAGACCCCCTTCACCTTCTAGTAGGCCCATCATATCAGCAATTATCCAAGCTATTATTCCACCAGGTACTGTAATACCCTTAGTTATCAATACTCAACCTTCAAACTTCCAACCCTCGGTCATGGCCGCCAATTAGCCCTGGGGCCAAAATATAGGCCCTTTGAACTTAGGAGTTAATGCACCCATTGCTCTTCTGAAAGGAGCTAATCAAGTTTTGCCTAAGTTTAATGGAGACTGAAAAATGAAAATCAAAGATCATTTGAGTGCTTTTCATACAACATGTGGTATTCTCAGTGTTCCCACTCAAGAGGTTGCTGTGAGGCTTTTTGTAAGAACTTTGACTGACGTCGCAGCTGATTTGTTCAACCATTTACCTCATGGCTCTATTACAAGGTGGGATGATATGAAGGATGTATTTGAAGTGAGGTTAAAAACCCCTGATAATGAGATTTATGACATTAATTTTTCCATTAGTACACTTAGTGAAAAACATTGACAGAGATCACCAGTAGACTACAAGCATTACCGACAGACTACAAGCATTACCGGTAGACTACAAGCATTATCGACAAATAGTGAGCATACCTGATAGGACATAGAGGTCATGAAAAATGCTAAGCATGGAATTGACCAATGAGCACCGATAAGTGTCGCACCGATGTAGTGAAAAGGACATCACCGACGGGTCAATTTCATAACATTGAGATCATCACTGACGACACAGTTTTGAGAACAAAACCAATGGAATAGAAAAGGCATACCCGACGACCAGTTCAAGAAAGGAACACCGACGACAAAGAAAACAGACCGTCAGAACTGACAGTCAGTTAGAGAACCCGCAAAAAGTGGATCTAAGTTTTACACATTAGATAAAGCAATGTAATTCTATTTATAGAGTTTTAATTTGTTTTAAATCATAACTTGAGGGTTAAGCAAGCTTTATGTAAATGTTTTAAAGCATCCCAATGGATCTAAAACATATCTAACTAAAGATCAAGGTCAATTTGTAAACCTTGAATCTAGAGTTAACTTGCGAAGCATGAATCAAGAATTGAGCCAAAATATAGTATAAATAGATGTTCAAATCAATTCTGAGCAAGATAATTCATTATTGTTGATAGCCATGAAAAGAATCTAAGGAGCAAAAGGCAGAATTCATGCAAATTTTAGAAATAGATCACATCAGTTGTCAAGAACACACAGAGACTACCGACAAGCAGATAAAGGTATTATTCAATCATGGAAGGATGATTACTTATATATATGAAGCTTAATAGGGTATGTTATCAGCAATTAGAGATTGCATAAATCATCAGATCAAAGACTTATGTAGTTGCATTCTAACAAGTGCATCACATCTAAAATCCTTTTGTAGAAGGTGGACTTAACTGTTCTTACTAAATCTTTTAACAGAGTGCACACTTAACAGTGTTGCTAAAGCTTAAAATGATGTAGATCTTAATAGGTCTCCACTGTAATACTCCTAATAGGGTAGATCATTAGAAGTGACCAATTGTAAGCCTTAATTGGCCCCTTCTTATCTGCAGATAGTGAAGTCTTGTGGGAAACAATTCCCACCACAGTTTTTACTTCCTAACAAGAGTTTTCTACGATATCATATCTTGTGTTATGTCTTATCTATTTTCATGAATATTTCTATTATGGTTACATACTAAAGAACTTATGATATGATTGCATATACATAAAGAAAGATGAACAATTAGCTAAGATAATTTACAAACTGATGATTAAGTGTTAATGGGCTAACCAAGAAAAGTTTTAGAGGTATTGATTCACCCCTCCCCTCTCATTACATAATTCCAATATAATTCCAACAATTGGTATCAGAGCTAAGTCTCTCTCTCTTGAAAATCTTAAAGACTTGAGAGAAAAGATCAGAGCAATGGACAAGTTTAGACTGGACATGACTATTGAGAATGAGCAGTTACAGATGCAAATAAACTATGAGCGGTATAAGGAGGTGAAAATAAAATTGAGAAAATTTATTGATGAAAGAAAGATTATGGAAACCAGACTTAATGAGAAAGACTACAAAGAATTGGAAATACTAGATTACTTTGAAACAACGGAATCATCAATGAGCAAAGCTTCAGATGCATCAGTTGAAGAAATTACAAGTATAAAAGAGATCAATCTACATCTGACAGATCAAATCAAGATGCTACAAATTGGTCAAGAGACTCAAATGGTGAAAATGATTGATGTCATAAATGATGCCAGAAAAGATGAAAATGAAAGAACTCTAGCCATTGATGATAGGAGGAAAATTATAGAGAAACTACAAGAGAAAGAATCAGAGATTCTAAGACTCACTGAGCATCACCATGAGGTTACCAACCAGATAATTATTATGAGTCAAGAAGCAAATAGATTAAATATAGAACTCATTGAAAGAATACAGATCATAGGTGAGCTAAGAGAAGAGAGAGAAATATTGAAGCATGAAATCAAAGTCCAAAATCAACACAATGAATTAATTAAAAAGACTGAGGATAGAAACAAAAGGATGGATGATTTTCTTGATGGACAAAGGAGAGTCAATAACTACACAGGATTAGGGTAGAATGAGAATGATGAATCTTCTAATCAACCAAATCAAAGGAATGCTTTCACAAACCCAAGATCCAAGAAGCTATCATGAAATCATTGTGGAAAACCAGGACACACCTCAAACACCTACAGAAGAAAAATGAAAGGTATTTCTCAAGCACATTTTATATTTGTTGCTAATTGTTATAAATGTCAAAAGAAAGGACACAAGGCACATGAGCGCAGATCCAAAGTGAAAAATGCAAAGAGAAAAACCTATATGGACAAATACTGTCCTACATGCAAAATGAATGGGCATACGCATAAGGAATGCTAGAAAAAGAACAAGGTATGGATGCCAAAGGAAACTGATAAAAGCTACAAACCAACAAGAGTAGGTAACTCATATGTTTGGGACTATAACACATGGGAAAATTGCACAGTATGTGGAAGGTATGGTCATATTGCTGACAACTGCATGAGAAAGTGGACAAGAACATCAAGAGGTTGGACCAATCCAGGTATGGCATGCTTGCACTATCATAAGGTTGGACATGTGATAAAATATTGCAAAGACTGACTAATAGACACAAGTACACATCCCAATGGAAATACCATTGATGACATCAAAAGAATGAGAAACAAGATGTGGGTAAAAGCCACAAATACTAAAGGTGCTGGAACAAGCAATACTTATGGTGACACCTCATCCAATGGATCCGGTGACATCACTACATCCAACTAGATTTCACAAGTAAGTATGGAACTGCATTATGACAAGTTACATTATACATCGGTTCCATCACAAATAGTTCATATTATAATATTAGCATGAATAAAGATGCAATATATTGTTATTTGCTAAACTATTGAAAAGAAACCATTAGTTATTAGACACAATTTGCATCGGTGAACACACACAAAAAATTTAGCACTACTTACCGGAATGTATTGGTCATTACACAAGCTAAGTGTAAACCGACAGATATCAGTGAACATTCAATCAACAAAAGTTGTCTTCACAACCTCATTGACAATCATCGGTGAAACCTCCAAAATCGCTAGCTACCCCGACACTTTGCACAAACACCGAAGATGTTATGAATGTCTCTACTGAAAAAATTAGTCTTCATAAACTAATGAGTTGGTAAGCATTAATGATAACTTAGGGCGCAAAAAGGTTAAAAAAGCCCGATGGGTAAACTCATTTTTAAACCCGTGATTTTTGAGCATAGCAGAGAAGACCATAGCGATTTAAGAGAAATTTTGAAAGTGACCCAGCAGAAATCAATTTGACACGAAGCATTCACATTCACGGGAAATCATAGAGAATCCATAAGTAATAACACTCATCGACCGCACTATTTTATTTGTGATAAGCCCTAAATTTCTGCAAACAAGATGGCATCGACTTCTAGAGTTGAGAAAATTAAGTATGATAAGAAGAAATCCTTCAAGCTTGTTAGTAGAGGTTCATGTGGTGAACCTAAATACAAGTTACACCCTGAAATAGCTTCACAACCTGACAATTCTAGAGCATTCTCCCGAATCCCACCTAGGGTTTTACTGGTAGAGGACGTAAGGTCCTATATTCACTGTAAGATCTCAAAAATAGGAGATCTAGACCTAGATAATGCCTATAGGGAACTATGTGATGATTCTGGAAAGCTCAAAGAAGAGCACAAACACTTGGAAGTAAAGGTACTCACAAATGCACTGCATTTTCCCAAGGTCTTCAAAATAGAATGGATAAAGATTGTTCTTAGTAGAGTTCATAACAAGACTCTATGGCTATAAAAGCCAAAGGAAATAATAAAGGATGTTATTCATACGGTTATTGGTTATCCTACAACCAATAAACCATAGGCTCACAAGCACCCATCTCTGGCAGAAGTTGAAAAACTGACTGGTGCTAAATCAGATAAAAGAGCACTAAAGGTCAACACCATTACCGACGTAGAGCTGAATTTTGGAGCATGTGTTGTTGGATATAAGATCTTCCAAGCAAGCCAAATGAACAACATATCTAGTACTACTATGAGAATAGCCTACAAGATTATCAAAAAAGGGAAGAAAATGGATCTTGCAGAAATCCTGTTACATCAATTAGAGGAGAACATGTGCACAATAAGGTCTTCAAGGAAAAAAACTTGTAAGTTTGGTTCCCTCATAATGTGCATATTCTTTTTACTTTGAAGAATACTTTCCTTCCATTGGAAAAGTTGCATGGGACACAAGCAGACCCATAACCATTCAGATAGGTTAATTCATAGAATCACTAAGAACATATTTTGATAATATTATGCATGAGTATTTCAAAACCATAAAGGAAATGCTACAAGCAAGAACTAGAATTCCTGAGAATCTGATAGAGGAACATCGAGAAGAAATATGTTTCATGGTAGATATTGATTTCACATACATACAAGTAGTAGTTCCAAGGAAATCATGGCTTTCAAAATTGGATTATGAAATCAAAATAGGATTAGCCAATGAGTGCATTAAGGCACTATTAAATGAACCAATAGACAACAAGCAACTAAGATTTGGTACCTATGAAGAGGCATAATAGAAGATTAAAAAAAATCTTGTTGTCAGGAAGTCTGTAAAATAGTAAAAAATAATGGTGAAGAATTTGAAAAAGAACTTGAATATATCTTCTGAAGGAGAAGAAGAAAGAGAAGGTCAAGAGGAACAAGAGGGTAAGGAGGAACCCACTAAAGACTAGCTTCCCATCGGTGATACAACAGAGAAAAATGAATTAGAGGCAGAGAAGTCTGATTCACCACCTCCTCCTCCACCTAAGAAATCAAGAACAAGGAGTCAAACAACAAAGGATGCAACTCCTTCTCCCATAGTAAAAGGAAAGGTGTATAAGAGGAAACCTGACACACCAAAGGAAAAACAACCAGTCAGGGCACCAACAAAAAGGAGAAAATTTATTCAGACAAATAAGGACTTAGAGGACTCAGCTATGGATGAACCTAACACTATAAAACAAGCAAAGGAAAAAACAAAGGTTACATCACCCACTGAAGACATTGATGAAATATGTAAGTATATTTCTGAAGCTGCATCACTTGCACATCCTTAGATTAGGAAATGGTTAAGATGGGATTTTGTAGAATAGAATAAGATTGAAGATGCACTTATTGCTAAGATGTGCAGACACTATTATATCCCACTACAATTCACTACACGTGATGCTCCACAAGAACTATTAATTAGAATATCTTCTAGATTCACTTTTGCACTTCATGAGGAGAAAATAATAAGAGAACAAGTACTAGTTTCTCTTTTACCTCCTGAATCAAAAATAGAAGAAATCATTGAAATCATGGAGAAACATGCAAAAAGTTTCTCACCCAAGATGAGAGTTTATAAATTTATTAAAGAGAAGCTTATAGAGCTAGAACATGAAACACATAATATATGAAGTAAGATACTCAACCCTGGTGAGGAAAGCAGTTATGAGAAGGAAACTATCACTAAAATAAATAACTCAATAGTTGAGTTAGATAGTGAAGAAGTCCAAATAATAGGACAGAAATAGATTGATATCATAGATGAAGAATGGTCAAAATACGGTGAAGATAATCAAGTACCAGCAAGCCCCATCCACATCAGCTTAGAGGATGAAGAAGTTACCAAAGAAGAGTTAACAATAAAAGGTAACTTAGATGATGATATAAATGATGAATCATGGTTAGACAACATTGTCAATACCACTATAGGACAAGACCCTGCAGTAGAAGTTCAAAAAGATGAAGACATAAATGCTACAAAGGGCAATACCAAAGGACAGGATACAAATATTGACACTACAATAGTTAATACACTGACAAACATGAATATATTAATAGATGCTATTGATATTCAGTCAAGTCAGGATAAATCATCTAAGAAATATGATAATATACCCAAGGATATGGGTACCGATGAAAACAAAGATACATCCAACACTCACAAGGATATAGATATAGAAATGAAGGATGCAACCGACAACCAACAAGAAGTGTCAAAAGATCAAAACAAAGAGGCAGATAACAAAACTAATGAGACATTGAGAAAGGTTGAAGAAAAAGATAAAAGTGAAGCAGTCAAGCAGGATGAAGGTATAAAACTCAAAGAAGATACATCTATTGATACACCCAAGGCAAATGAGTTGACATCTTCACCAAACCAGCCGGTGGACTCAGAACAGATACAAAAGGAGGCATCATCTTCTTGACCCTCACCTACTAGGTCAACCCAATCTCAAGCTTTATAGATGGTAGTACATCAATCTGCCACCCAGCCAAAGAAGAAGAAGAAGAAAATGGTAAAGAAAGACATCTTGGCTGTTACACTGGATGAAGTAATAGAAGTTCCAAACTAGGATATTACCACTTTGGATAGTGATAAACTTCAAGAGTTTGGAGTGCTATGTCAAAGAAAATCCATTCAAAAGAAAATGATACAAGAACACAGGGAAACAATGACACTTGACAAGGCTAGAGATATTCTCCAACAACTTGTTCCTAAGGTAAATCATGAAGAAAATGCTATAGTTAAGGAACAAATTGCTGTTCTTACCGACGCCATCACAGAGCAAAATATAGATGTAGAACAAGCTATGGAAGAACAAGCAGAAAAGAAGTATCAATACAAATTAATTGACAAAATCAGCCAAGAAGTGGCACTAAACAAGGTAAATCTCTCTGAACTAACTGATCAATTAGAGCCAGATTGTTGAAGCAAATACCTTAGTTCAAAAGATGTGCACACTTGAAAATTATAAAAAAAGAAAATAGTGACAAGCTAGCAGAGATAGATTCCAATGTCACAACAAGTGCACAAAGCCTAACCTCACATGCAGACAGTATAAAGGCACATCATGACAAGGTAATAGAGGCTAACAAGCTAAGGAAAGAAATATGGGATGTTGAAACTCAACTAAGAGGTGAGATTATAGAACTATAGGCACACATTCTGCCTAATCTTACTATTCTACAAAAACATATTTCTGATGCGAGAAATCTTATTGCAACCCTCGAGATGTTTGTAGCAGACAACATCTATAATATACATGTACGGATATCACTAGAGCACATGGCTCAAGAAATGCTAAAAGAAAAATGGGAAAAGATGATGGAGGAGATCAAGTTCTCACATTCCCACCTTTTTGACAAGTTGTAAGTACCTTTGCCTTTAGAATCAAAAAAGGAGGAAAGGAAATGTATATTGTATGTACAAAAGAAACAAACATAGACAAAGTTATGTACATATATATATATATATATATATATATCTCAAAAAGAAAAGTACATAAGGATATGTATATATACTTACACTTACAAACATATACATAGGGGGAGTCATTCATATGACTAAGGAAGGAGTATACATAGGCGTACATACTAATACACTAAGTACATTGCACATATCATGTTTTTGATACTATTGTCAAAGGGGGAGATTGATGACATTAATTTTGCCATCAATACACTTAGTGAAAAACATTGACAGAGATCACCGACAGACTACAAGAATTACCGATAGACTACAAGCATTACCGATGAACAGTGAGCATACCAAATAGAACATAGAGGTCATGAAAATTGCTAAGTATGGAATTGACTGACGAACACTAACAAGTGTTGCACCGATGAAGTGAACAGGACATCATCGACAGGTCAATTTCATAACATTGAGATCATCACCGATGACACAGTTTTGAGAACAACACCAACAGAACACAAAAGGCATACACAATGACCAAGTCAAGAAAGGAACACCGATGACAAAGAAAACTGACCGTCAGAACCAACAGTCAGTTAGAGAACCCGCAAAAAGTGGATCTGAGTTTTACACATCAGATAAAGCAATGTAATTCTATTTATAGAGTTTTAATTTTTTTAAAATCATAACTTGAGGGTCAAGCAAGCTTTATGTAAATGTTTTAAAGCATCCTAATGGATCTAAAACATATCTAACTAAAGATC
>MU227301.1:732791-780571 GCA_018584345.1 Thuja plicata
TGGTAGCATCATCCTTTGCAAGGTCTTTTAGAGATGGAATTACAACCTCTTGTGTGGAAATTTCAAAGATCTCAAATCCAATGCACTGTAGATGTGTTATCATTTTGTTTTTCCAATCCAAATAATTATCTTCATCGAACCTAGGGCTTTCTTTTCTAAAGTAAGACATTTGATCTACCTTAAGCTGTTAGGCTTCTTTTCCAAGGCACTTGGCTCTGATACCAATTGTTAGAATAGTCCCAAAGGATAACTGAGAGGGGGGGGGGTGAATCAGTTATCAGTTACTTCTATCCTTTTTACTTCTTTAACTTTAGTATAAAACAAAGTAAATGCATAATCAGATAACACAGTACTCAACACATAATTTGATTATGGGGAAACCAAATGGTAAAAACCCCGGTGGGAATTAGCACCCACAATAAACTATACTTGTTTGTAGTAATCCCTGTTAGAAAATATTTCAACCCTGTTAGGATTTGTACAATACAATGCAATAAGTATAGTGACTTGGTTAAGGGTCAGACCCTGTTAGGAGTCTTTTACAAATAACCCTATTAGGGGTGGTGGAATCACTGTCCAAAAGCTCACTGCTTGATGGTGAAGGATACAACCTCCTGTATAACAGATATGCACTATATCTGATGATGAACTGTAGAGTATACCTACTATCTTGATCAGTTCCAATGTATTACAATATTTTTCTTCTTCTTCACATAGATCCTTGATGAATTAATCAACTCTGATAATCTACTCTGTACATCCTTCTTTACATTTCGTATCATTCACACTTGGCGTATCACAATTGAACTACTATAAGTATCTTCTCCAAATTAGAAGGTCATGTTGGCTCTTAGAAACACTTCATCAATATCTTATTTGGCTTAACTAAGCATGCAAACAATATTAAGTCCACGCAAGTCAATTCTAAACAGACGCGATGCTTCACTGAGTCAGCCTCACCAAATTAACCATAACTTTTCAATCATCTTGAAACACATTTGGTGCCTTTAAATTTATATCATCAACTCATAATTAATCATGCATATACACACACATATCCTAAAGATAGGGTTAACTCATGAGACATGTTATATATGTCGTCCCTAAACCATTATACATCCAGAACTGTAACTGCTAATAACAGAATTGCATAACTTTACTGAAACATCATATCTGGGTCTGCGTGTATGAACATGACATAATAAACATGTCAATTACATGTATCTATCCATGAAAGTCTTCATTTCATCATTCACATAAGCTCATATATAATTACTACTGTGTATTATATGTTGTCATCAATGACAAACATACAATCAATCAATTGCTCTGAATCAAATCTCCAACACTTTTGTCTCTGAATTTTAAAAAATAACTAAGAATATGGTAGATATGTTAAGTGAGAAAGTTCCCTTTAAGTGGAATGAAGAAGGGAAGGGAGCTTTCAATGAGGTTAAAGTAGAAATAGCTCAAGCTCCATTCCTGGTGAGCCCTGATTTTAAAAAGGACTTTAATATCTACTATTATGCATCAGAACATACTCTATCTGGTATTTTAATGCAGAAAGATGATATGGGATGGGAAGCACCCATTGCTTTCATGAGAAATCCAATGAAGAAACATGAACTCAAGTACTCCCAAATTGAGAAACATGCCTTCACTGTAGTAAAGGCAGTAAATCAATTCAGATATTACATATTACACTCCCATGCTATGGTATATGTTCTAGAGACGGCGGTCAAAAGTGTCTTGACTTAGAAAGAAATAGGAAAGAACAACAGAGTAGTGTGGATAGCCAAAATTTAGGAATATGACCTGACGATCAAGCCAACTAATTTGGTGAGGGGACAAGGACTATGTAAAATTTTGGCTAAAGATAGAGGGTTGGCAACAAAAGAAGCTAATGAAACCCCTACAGTACTGCTAGTAAGCTTAACTGACCCATGGTTCTCAAATATAACATACTTTCTCGCCTATGGAGAATGCCTTGAACATTTAAGTCCTCGAGAAAAGTGTAACATAAAATTGAAGGCTTCTAAGTATGTGATTTCACAAGATGTGTTGTATAAAAAGAGCATTCATGGGACCTTCTTGAGGTGTGTAGATGTCGCACAACAGAAAGAACTGCTAAGGGCTTTCCATGATGAAGCTTGTGGAGAGCACTTTTCCTCTACTGTTACAGCTTTCAATATTCTGTGGAATCATTTCTATTGGCTAGGAATGTTCAAAGATGTGTATCACTATGTTAAGAACTGTGAGAAATGTCAGTTATTTACTGGGCACCCACAACTTGCAGCATTACCCCTCAAGCCTGTGATTGCTGAAGAACCTTTTAAACAATGGTGTATAGATTTTGTTGGGCCTTTGAACCCCCCATCTAGTGTAGGGAATGTATACATTCTAACAGCTACTAATTACTTTAGCAAGTGGGTGGAAGCGGTCCCAACCAAAAGGGAAAACTCTCATCTTGTATGTGACTTTCTATTGAAGTATATCTTTATAAGGTTTGGAGTCCCAGTCAAGATAGTGGCGGATAATGCTACATACTTTTCTTCGGAAGAGATTTCAGATTTTTTTTTATGAACATGGGATCTCACTAGCTCACTCATCGGATTACTTTCCATAGGGAAATGGCTAGGCAAAGTCTAGCAATAAGAATCTGGTAGCCATAATGAAAAAATTGATGAATGATAACCCTCATGATTGGCATAGGAAGTTATATGAAGTGTTATGGACCAATAGAACTACTCCAAAAAGGGATATAGGAATGTCTCTTTTCAATCTTGTGTATGGGATAGGGGCTCATGTGTTTTTACCTCTGGACCATGGCTAAGCTGCAAGTAGTAATTTAAGATCAAGAATTTCAAACTTCACTGGAGAAGCGCATCATGTACCTGAATAAAATGGAAGAGGAAAGAGATGAGTTAGTGGATCATATTACAGAGCATCAGCTGAAATTCAAGAAGATTTTTTATATGAGGGCTCGTACCAGGAAATTCATAGAGGGAGATGAAGTTCTTTTATGGGATAAAAGGAAGGCACCCAAAGGTTCACATGGGAAATTCAAATCTTTGTGGAAAGCCCCATTTATTATCACAGAAAAAATTGGTTCTAATGCTTTTTGTTTGTCTTACCCAGATGGTGTCTGTCTTCCTTTCACCCAAAATGGGCAGGACCTGAATTTATTCAAGTTGTGATGGTGTTCCTAGGGCCTTCTATACATTTTAGTTAGTTTCCTTTGCTTTCCTTAGTCGTAGTTCGGTTGTTTTTTCCTTTTTTCCCTTCGTGTTCTAGTTTTGCGAAACCAATATCTAGAGTTCTCTACAGTTTTAACAACTTGCAGTCCCCAGAAAGAGCCAATGTTAGGGCCTATTTGAGTCACCATGATCAAAGAATTTTTACCCTTTGATGTTTTCCTTGGATTCTTACCTGATTTCCCCCCTTTTTCTTTAAAGAAGAAGTCCAAGTTAAAAAGATTTGAAATGTCAGTTTTCCCTCTCAACTTATTCTTTAAAGGTGTCGTGAACTCATCTCATGAGAACCGGTTCTCTCGGTCAACTTTTGGTATCAAATTTTCCTTCATGAACCACTTTGAACCTCAGTTCAAAGTAGTTCAAACTAGTTCAATCAAATGTTTTGGACCTACTATCGGTGATTGCAGGTAGGACCCTGGACACGTCATCAAACAACTTTGAACCACTTTGAACCTCAGTTCAAAGTAGTTCAACAAAGGATTCAATAAAGCGCCAAGGTGATGTGATGTCTAAGTTGATGGGTGATATGACATGTTAGAGTGTATCCACAGAAATAATGCTACGACAATTTGGGCAAGTAGTCGGCCACGTGGGAAGAGTCAGGCTAGCAATGTGGGTTAAGGCAGATGTTCTTTTGGCATGAACAAAGGGATAGTATTTAATATGGAAATAATGATTAAAGAGGGTTTAATTAAGTGAAGTAATGGTTAAAGGTCACATCAATGGCTTCATTTTATTTTGGCTTATGTGCGGCATTTAACTATCATGCCTCGGCTGATTTTCCTTGCACAGTGAGTTTCTTTAAATTCTCTCTTCAACTCTTTTCTTTCAAATGCTAATTTGTGGAGTCTCGGCTGCGGAGGATAGAAGTGTGGGTTTTTCATTTCAACAAAAAGTAGGTAACGCCCAATAAGCCTTCCATTTGCTTCACTATTTTGTGCCTAGTTATCCACTTTTCTCAAAGAATTATAGTCTTTATTTACTTGGGTAGAGGTAGAAAAAGATGAGGTCTAGCATGCATTTCTTTGGAAACACTGCAAGCCTAGTGTGTAGAAATCCAATCATTATAGATACGAATTTTTTTGGAGTCAAGGTAGAAAAAATATTTGAAGTGTTGAAAGACTCAGTGGAAGAAGAGCATACTGTAGAGTTTTTTTCCAATGGTTTACTCCAAGCTGTTGCTTTTCCTCCACCTGTGATATGTCCAGAGCTTATTTAACAATGTATATACCATTATGACGTCAAGTCCAAGGGTGTGTTGAATAATGAGGGTAAGAGTGTCTTAACCATAAACTAAGAAATGATAATATCCATCTTCAAAATTCCAGATGAAACTTTTTCTATTTTTACTCCCACTCAGTTGCTGGCATAATTCTGAGAAAGGAGTGACAAGAAGCTTAGTAACATAGCCTAGAAGTGGACTGTATCAAACTATAATGGCAGTTCTAGATTTCCCAAGGTTCTAACCAAGGACCATATGAAGACCCACATCTATAATATCATGGTTTTATTGCACAGGATAAGAGGTTCAGAACAAGTACTTCTCTTTGAAGATTGGATGTATCATTTTATAGAAATTGTGTTAGAAGGTAAATAAAATCTGGACTGGGCTGAAATAATCATGAGCTCACTGAGATTTCAGCTCAAATAGGTATAAGCTACACAAAAAGAATTCTATATGTCCTCCTATTTGACCTATTGCCTCGCATGTACCCAAGATCTTACCAGAATTCCTCATGAACCATGGAATGGACACATAACCATTTTTGAGTATTTCCCTCTGCTAAGGAAGGACATAGTTTTAGAAGAGTATAAGAGGGTTCATGACATTTTTCTTGGGAGGTTGTGTAACTAGTTAGCTAGAACCCCAAATCAGATAATTTGTCTAGAAGCTCAAAGGTTGGTTCAAAGTTTCAAGAGTTTCTATATCTACTTTCCTCGGTTCACCTATTTAAGAGTCAACAGTTTTGATGAAGAACCTCTTAGATTGCCTAGGTTCTGCTTTGATTGTTTCATGTTAGTAGAAATCTGTTGACAAATGTTCACAGTAATAAAGAATAATCTACCAGAAGACAAGTGGGATTCAATATTTCCAATTAGACTTGGAAATTTGGAATGCAAGAGTATGATACATGCATCAGTGATAGGTAGCAATTTGGTTTGCTTTCACATGTGGTTTTATGAGTTAAGAAGGGGATTTGACAATAAAGGGTTTGCCATGAAGGCATTCAATTTGAAAAATTAGATGGACCTGAGCCCACATTTAGAAGGTTTATGGGAGGATATAGGAGATGAAAGGGAAATTCAGGTAAGAGATCATTCTAGGTTGTTGATCCCCAAAATTAGAAGTATACAGCTGAAGCTTGAGATATCTGATGTGATTGAAGATGGGTCAGAGGTCATTGAACCTAGTTTTACTGAACCCAGTGAAAAATTTATGTCGAAGGTAGATTGGACAAGGAACAAAGAAGAAAACATCAAACTGAGAGTTAGGTTTATTCTGGCCTACACATATGATTGGATAAAAAGAAGGAAATCAAACAAGAATAGGATCACCTCTCCTAAAGAAACTGATGTCAAATCGATCTCAATTGAAGTCCAGCTTGATCCATCTAAAATTTATCTCTGACTCCACATGCAGGTAATTTTCCTTCAAATAAGAAAAGAGTTGCACCCAACAGACATCCCACTGCACCCCAAACAAGATCTAGAACGAGGGCTGAAAGTCATTTTCGGATGGCTTGTCCTTACTCCAGCTTCGTTGACATTACTTTCAATAATGATGATATCTCTTTTTCACTAGAACAAGACAAAGAGATTCCAAATGAAATGATGACTAAGTCTAAAGTTCAGCAAGAAGAATTGACTCTCACCAAGAATGTGGAAAATAGGATGGTTTCTAATTCAGTTCCTCCTTGGTTAACTGAATCAGTAAGTAAGAAACACAGTTTCAAACCTGTTTCTTTACCAATTAAAGATATCGTTACCAAATATGCCACTCATACCCCAAAGATAAAGAAAGCTAAAAGTAATGTAAGGTTAATTATAGACCCCGTAACAGGAAAAGTGACCACTGAAATAGATACTTTCAAATAGAAAGAGGGTATTCTTGAACCTACAGCGGAAGATTTCAAAATTACAAAAATAGAATTTGGGGTGCTGAACAGAGATACTCGAGATCATATTTTCAAGTTCTTAGCAGACTATATTCTTGGTCAGTCTCAGAAAGACGGTAAGGAGAAATGTGAGCTCAAATAGCTTGTAATAACAATTTCTGAATTCCTTAGTTCGCTTAGAAAAGTTGCGGCCCTGCCTCTAGCCCACTCTCCGCAAGATTTTGACCCTAACTCTGTAGATAGTAAACAAATGCTGAAACAAATGCATCAAGGTATAAACTTGATGGTGGCTATGAGAAACTAGGTTGGTGGCATCATTTTAGAAGGAAATAAATTCATTCAAGAGTTTTTAGTAGCTTTTGCAAACAGAGAAGTTTTGATTGGGGAGATTAATACCTTAATACCAACTTGCGAATCGAATGAGGAAAAATGTGTTGCTATTATGTCCAATATTATTGAGATAGAAGGATATGGAGTTGATAGGTTCCTAGCAAAGAACCCTATGAAACTAGTAGATTCCTATATTCTCTTCATTCTTAAGAGGAATATGAATTGGAAGAGAAGCCTATTTAAAGCAATGATCTCGAGCTTGCATGCCATAGAGGAAGAGGTCAAAGAAATGCATACTAATGCGCTAAATGAATTTAAGGTTGTTAATTCGTCAGGTATCCTTGAGTTCAACAAGGGAAATATAGATGTGGAGGTTATGACCAAGAGTTTTGGAGATGTGATGAATGATATAAGAGAAAAAGAGGAGATTACAGCCAAAGATTGCACTAGGGTTGCTAATGTGGAGTCCATGCTACACCTGAATCAGGGGCAGTTACCTAGACAGTTAGAGAAGGTTCAGAACTTCAAATTAGAAAGAGCGCATGCCGCATGAAGCTGAATGGAATGAAGAACCTCCACTCTCATCTGATCCAAGAGCTCATGAGTACTTTCTGGAGCTGGAAACTGGTCCAAGGAGCCAAGTTTGGAGATAATAACTGAAGGCGTGTGATTGCGTGATGATTTTCATGCCTATGTTTGGGGCATTTTGTTTATGTTTTAGTTGTTGTCAAAAAAATTTTACTCTATCTATTTTTACCGGTCTGAAACTGTTTCTTTTCGGTTAGGTTGAGAGGCCAAGTTTTAAGGGAAGCCTCTTGAACTTGTTAAACTATATATGCTGGAGCATAGTACTAGAAAAAGGATGATGGAATTTTGGAATCTGTTAGACTTAGTTTGACATTTTTTGATTTTTATAAGATTTTACATATTTTCTATGGGAATTGAATATAAAGATATTTTTGAATTGGATTAATCTCAGACTTGGTTATGTGTGATCACGTTATTATGATGCATGTTAAATTTAAATCTGTGAATTTGGATTTATGATGTCAATTACTTTGTGAATTGGTATAGTTCTCATTATTGGTTTATGGTGAATGCATGGTATTTATCTATCTCTTTGAATAATTCCCTCTCTTCTTTCCGTTCAAGATTACTATTCTCCTAATCAAAGAAGTTGTGCCTTTCTTTGTTTCTGTTCTTTATTCTTTTTTTCTGATTTTACCTGAATACCTAAAAGTATTTGAGAGATCCTTATGTGCTTTTGGGTTAAAAGTACAGTTGTTGGTTTTAAATTTAGATTTTCAGTAGATATTTCTGATAGGGAGTTGTACCTCAAACAATTCAGAGGGAAGCAATTATCTCATGCTTTCCCAACTATTGTAGGATAGTTTGTTTCCCAAGAGACATAGAGTTAGCACAATTTGCAATTAACACGGAGACAAATCATTCACCAACATGTTAAAAGGGTTGCAGTGAGCTGTTGGGCCATGAAAATTCAAACTTGGTGAATTGATGACAGAACATGTGGAAACCTCAAATGAAATTCAATGTAAAGAGTTGATAGGATTGCATATATGATGCACCACTTGAGTTCGCAAATGCCATAACTGTTGCACTAATTGAATCAGAGCTAAAGTTGCAGTATTTTTGGGTGGTATTGCAATTTGTAGAACAGGTAAGTTATCTTGCAATCATATTCATGGGTATTGTGAGTTATAATTACAGTAGGGTTTGAGTTCTAAGAAATAGGTGAATTCTGTGTAAAATCTCATACAGTTAATTAAAAACCCTAGTTCAAAAATGGCTCCTAGGAGATATTTCACTGGTAAAATAGAGTACAAGGACATGAATGTGTGTGATGATCTATTACAATAGTTAAATGAATCCACAAATGATGCCACTAAAATCAAATAGTTAGTACCTACAAATCCTCATTTGAAAGTTGGGGAGGGTTTGTACAATAGGGGTAGATGGGCTAGAGATGCCAAAACTAGCATAAGTGGTCTGAGTTTGTTTAGAATTTCTTTTAGTCAGAGGAATGCTTTTTCCCCTGATAGTAACATATGGTAGTTTGACATAGGAAATTTGATAGTCCCTAGGGTGTTTATGGACACAGATTTATTGATGATAATTGCAAAGAATTATGACACTGTCTCTAGGGTTCTGAGAGATATTAATGGAAATATCCTACTTAGCATTACAACTGATGAACTAAGGGAGGTGTTCAACTTAAATGATCTCACTGTCCAAATGGAAAATATTGATACTGATTATTTCAAGGAAGTGTATAAATCCCAACGAGATTATCTCAAAACCAGACCTCTTTAAGAATACTTTAACAAGATAGGAGGTTTGATTGTGGTAGGTCCCAACACAACAAAACCTTTCAAACTTGACTATTTCACCTCAAAGGCCAGAGGAATATATAGTTCCCTATGTCATATCTTTGGAGAAGATGAAGAAACAGTGATGCCAATCTATTACATGCTAATGATGGTCCAGATTCTGCATCTGCATTTGGCTGTTATTTTTTTATTTTTCTACTCATGTTGCTGAATTGATTCACCAGGGTTTAATAGGCATAAAAGAGGAAAAAATAGTTAGGCCATTTGGATGGTACTCCATCCATGCTGATACACATGATCCTTTACAAAAATGTTGATTATTTTGAGCAAGAAATGGATCATATGAGATTTCAAGATTATGGAGATGATGGTTCAATTATGGAGTACAAATTTTTCTTGGGATAGGAAAGATGCTAGTTTTATCAATTTTGATAGATGTTTTTCCTCTAGGCTCATAGCACTATTGTGCATAGATAACCCAAGAATTCCCAAAGATTTTTTAAATCTTTTAAGACCAAAGGAATATGTTAAAGATTTTTAGATTGTTCACAACTAGGGTGACTTCATTCTATATCTTGTTTCAACAGTCATTAGGTTTTACGGTTTTGGAGGAACCCCAAATGTGCTCCCATATAGAGTTCCACTTATGATAGGCCTTGCAAAAATTCTTAGACAAATGGCTGGGCTACACAAGAAGCATTGACTAGAAAAATGAAAGGTAGCATCTTCCCTACCATCACAATTGCACACCAATTCATTATAACTAAAGGGGGGTGGACACAATTGCACAAATATGTAGAACCTTATAAGATGGAAAAATATGTGGTAAGATGTGCTGATAATGAAGGATTCATTAGTGAGATCTTCAGAAAGAGAACAAAATTTTTAACTTTAGAGCATCAGTCCAATTTTCCTGAGGATGTAATTAGAAGTCAGTATAACTTACAAGAGCAATAAATCAAAAAGGAAAAGTGGTTAGTATACAAGAAAACATTAGATTTTGTTCATCACTTTCATAGAGGATATGATCCCTTGAAATAATTCATGCCATGGGAAGAAAAAGGATAAAAAAAATGTGACCATGGTCCTCCTTGAATTTGAAAAATCTTATGATAGAATTGAGTGGCATTTTGTTCTCAAAATGCTAGAGGCATTAAGCTTTCCAAAATATTTTTGAAATTGGATTAGAATTATTTTTAAAGACTCCTCCTCTCTGATTGATGTTAATGGAGAAATATCTAAACACATCCCACTTGAAAGGTCTATTAGACAATTGTGCCCTATTTCCCCTTCTTTATATGTTATGGTTGATGATGCTCTTTAATTTATTCTCATAGCCTCAATTCTTGGTCCACCTGTTAAAGGGATCCACCTTCCCAATAATGAGGAACTCTTAATTGTACAATTTTCTGATGACACTGCCCTATTTGTAGCTCTAGAGAAAGAAAACTTTGACAATGTTCTTAGAAGGTTACATATTTTCTGCATGGCACTAGGAGCCAAAATAGCTCCTCATAAATATAATATGTTAGGGTGGGCAGAAGACCCACCTAGATGGCTAGAAAATAAAGAGTGGCAATGGGCAGGACCTTCTACCATTTTTAGATACTTGGGTATATCATTTTCCATCTATCCCTCTATTAATGATATGTAGACCTAGATTTATAAAAAGATAGAAAACAAACATCTTAAATGGCAATCACATATGTTGTCTCTAGCTGGTAGAGCTCAATTTGTTCAAAAATTCTATCATATCATGCAGTCTACTATGCCTCATCTAGGATGCTGGCTAACAATCAAATCAATAAATTAGAGAAAATCCTGAGGGAGTTTTTGTGGTCTGATGGGATGGGTAATAGGATGAGAAACTATGTCAAGTGGAAAAGGTGTTGTACTCATAAATAGAGGGGAGGGTTGGGTCTGAGGGATCCAAAAACCCAAGGTCTTACTTTGGCTGTAAAGTGGATTCTCAAGGCCCTGAGAGGGAACAAGCCTTGAAAATTACTGGTTAGAAATAACAATTAGAAGTCAAGTATTAAAAAAGGTAAGAAATTGAATGACATCCCTCTTCATGACATTGTGTTTGGAGACTTTGAGATTCAACTGTTCAGATCGAAAGTGTTCCATACTATTTAGAAGGCATGGTGCTAGGTTAGGAACCCAGTCTATTTAAGAAATGTTTTTGAGAAAAATCCTTCTTATTCTATGTTGGATAGATCTATTTGGTGGGGAATATACTTGAATCGTAAACCTCTTTCTTTGACTCAATGTTGCTCTGCTAAAAATTGACAACAAAAAAGGTATCTCCCTCATATAGGATATATTGATGGATAATAAAATGAGATCATGTGAAGATATCAGGGATAGGTTTAATATTCCAAATTATCAGAAAAAAAACCTATACCCTGATATCAAAACCTTTGGAAAGATAATTCCCTGGTAAAATGTTGAATTCTATACAGACGGTTGATCATATGAAATGGGTTGATGGTATAAAGATGAATGATTTATCATGGAAAAAAATCTATGATATGCTTAAGGAAGATGTATGAATCATCAACATAATTAATAAGAACTGGAATCTTAACTCGACTAACTCTAAATGACACTTTACCTTTGACTTTTTTTGGCACTCACAGGTCGAACCTAAAGTTATTTGATTTCATTGGTTGCTTCTCCATAGGAAATTTGTTGTTGGATCTTTTCTTTCACATTGTGGTCGAAATAGTATCTTCCATTCTATTTGCAATTGTCCTAAAACTTTTGAAAACCTTTTTTTTGAGTGTGAATTCTCCAAAAGAGCCTGTGCTAGTTTTTTTGGTTATCCTATATTGTGGAACTATAATAAATTTTTTTCTTGACATGAAATTTTTATTGGTTTTGTGGATAATTTTGATTGTAAAAGGAATAATTTATGGTTTACCTTAACTTCTGAAGTCCTTTGGGCCATTGAAAAAATAGCAATGAATAGATCTTCGAAGCTAGAAAATGGGATCTTACTGAGTTTTATATTAAACTCACACATATCCACATTGGCTCACAGGTATATTCAAGGATAGAGGTACCATACAAAATATTTGCATCCCTAATAAAGGATAGTGCAATGATTGTATACAAAAAGGACATCCAGTTAACCACCTATATTGAAGTGCCTCAAGAAAGTAATATTGATCGAGATCCAAAGCTAAGACTCCTTAACATCCAGGATCCAAATGAAGATGGAGGAAATAAAGCTGAAACTCAGGAGGAAATATACAACAAAGAATGGGATAGCAAGGTTGAAAATAACAATTGGACCAGCCATGAGCAAAGAAACAACAATATTGATTGGGAAAATGCAAAATCAAGGATTAACACAGATGGATGGGAAGACCCCTAGCATAACAATTATAATACCTTCTTTTTGTATATCTATTACTCATTATCCATATAAGGGAGCTACACATGCCCTATATATAGGATTTTTTTTAGGTATCTTGCACAAGATATAGTTAGTTGTAAGCACAACAACAAATCTCTAATTGTTGTTGTTAACTTTTAACTATTATGTCCCCTATTTCCAGTTGATACTCTACATCAATATAAAAAGGTATTCACAAACCCAACACACATAACATAGATATTTTATTGTGGAAACCCTTGTAAGAGGGAAAAACCCACTGTAGCGATGACACCAACAATCCCACTACTGTAGTAATTGAGTTTTCCCTGTTACGAGCTACAAATACACTTTCTAATGGTTCGCCATGTTAGGAGTGATTAGTACACTATTTGGAGTACAATAATATCAGCTATGATCTACCTCACTAGAGGATTTAAAACATCAATAAATAAGTTACCATGTTAAATGATTTACAAGTAAGAACCTGGTAAAGTTCACCCGGTTAGAGAACAAAAATATATGTTGATCTGTAGGATGGCACTGATTTCCTATCAGATCCTTTATGCTCCTTTCCTTCCTAACACTGTAATAATCTCTACTCCAATTCATGATCGCCCAATCTGAAAAAATGATTGCAACCCTAAATAAAATGATTTAGTGCTCCTTAAATAGAACTGGCATTAGGTCACACAAGACCTGTAAATTTCCACCATAGTTGGCTCAAAAGATTAGCCAACCTCCTCAAAATCAGTGTAAAAAAAATCCAATATTTCATCTTCAAATGTATTACCAATATTTATAACTAATATGTCATCCTAAGATCCACCATCTTAAACAAATTAATATGAAACTCTGAACAGTGATCAAATAGGTAAACTATCTTCTAATTAAAAAAATAATTCATTCAAAACTTGATATAAATTGTCGCAATTGGAATCATGGATTCCTCTTACCATATAAAAACTACATCTATGATTTCAACACTTGAATCTTTCCTTAACTCGACCGCTACCACATTCTATGTATGATACTATTCTTCCTAAACACCAGTCAACATACGTAGTTGTTTTTCCTTTTACCGATCATGTACAGTTTGTACTAGTTATGCAAATCATGATACCTGAATACATTTCCATAAATGACAACCAATTATGTATTAACTCATCACCACTCTTCATTTATCCTACAAAACTACCATAATGCCAACAGTATTTCTATACCATATACTCATTGGATTTTTCATTAATTTTCATTTCTTCGTAATGTGACCAAAATGGTTGTATTTGTAACATGTTATGTTCCTCTAATTCACATAATTATTCACCTTTGATCTTCATTCATTTGATTTTTCTCCATTGTTGTAGCAAGTGTAATAATAGCTAGAAAAGGATGTGGTATTATGTCTACTCCGACATTGATTTTCTCTATTACAAAATTGCTTGCATGAAAAACATCTTCCATTGAAGTTTTGTCCATTAGGTTGCCTTATATGTATTCTTTTAGGTTCCTCCATCTATTTGTCTAATAAGGTACTATTTTGACCAAATCCATAACTCTCACCCTTCTCAAATCAAAGTCTGTGTGTCTCTCCTTTCATCCATAGGCTTCCTAGCTATTCCTCAAGCTCCGCAATACCAATTTTTGTTTGAATTCATTAGCTGCAACAAGTTCACTCCTAAGAAATTCATTTACACTTTCAAGTTCCTACACATTATGTCTGGATTCCTCAAGATTAATCTATAATTTTCCAACCTCACAATTTAGTTTATGACATTCCTTAGTTTTAACCTTCAAGGATTTCTCAGTCATCTTCATTACCATGGCTTCCATTTTGTTCTTCAAATTATCTCTATCTTTTATGATATGTTCACATTCATATGATTTATCTTTCAAGGTGATGGAAGTGCTCCAAGGTGTGCTCACACAATCTTACTAAGGACTCCACTCATCCTAGTCTCCTTAGAATCCCAATCTCTCTTCTAGGTTCCCAATAGTCTCAATTCTCCAAGCCTAAGATTATCCTAACTCAACTCCAAGAGTTAGTCTTCTTGTGCTTAACCTTGAAGGACAACTATCAATAGTTTTGTCTTAATGCTTCACTCTAGCTTGAAGGATTCTGTTTATGGGACTTTGTGACCAGTCTGCCAATAGAGGTAAGTTGTCACTGGGTACAGGGGTACTAGCCAAATTTTCATGTAAAGGTTGTCCAGAGAATAAATTTTCTAGACCTTCAAGCACCTCAGAGTTGGGTCTTAAGAATGCGGGAGCTAATTTGGGAGTGCGACTATTTTGTTCAGGTGGATAGCTAGTTTTCTTGGCTTTCCTTCTTCAGGGATTTTGATAAGTAGGGGTTTCTTGCAAGCATTTGGATTATCAAAGAAAATTCAAAAGATATGCCAGGGTTAGAGAGTATTCATTCTACTTATAGTTATGCCAATACATTCAAAAAATCAACCATGCTCTAACATACTACACTAAATATTGAATGCATACAAAGCCATCAGTTCATACATATTCAATAGCAAGGGGAAAAGAGGTCGTTAATCTACTTAAAACATTAGAGAAAGGGACATCAAAAATATACAACACAAAAGAACGTTAATCCAGAGATCAGAATACTAACAATTTCATTGCCAGAACTCTTCTTTCTTCATTAACACATTTTCTAGCAGCACTGGTGTGTACATCAACAACTCCAAGAGAGCATCTATCTACCAAGAACTACTAAGAACTACTGAGCATTGAGCTCTGCGACTACAAGAAATGAAATGCTGAAATGCGATTACTATGGACTGCAAAATCATCAATTTTTTTAACCCTTGGAATGAGGTTGGACTTCTTATTTATACACATATTTTCCCTAAAGTTAACCTAATATAACTTTACACTCAACAATAAAATATAATTTCTGGTGGCCGGTACTACCTGCACCACTTTACGACAACCTTGAGAAGAACAGAGGTCTGACATGTTAAAATAATAAGACAAGAAGAGTATGGAAGAATCAACATCGAGAAGAGTGCTAGAGGGAGAAAATAAGAAATATGATCTCTCTGGAGCTCAAGGCTACATGCCTCATCAATGTAAAAGTGGCTCACTATCTTCAATGCACCAGGTGTTTAATGTTGGAGTGGTGCCTTAGGAAGACCACCTGTCAAAACCATCCCTCAAGCTAACGTGCCTTGTTGGAGTCACCTACTTTCTAACATCCACTTATTAACTACCTGATAATGACTAGTCAGCTCCGAGAATCCTAGATGTGGGTCATCAAAAGAATACAAAATTGTTGGATCTGGGAATCCGGGGGCTTACGCTCAAAGAATAATGAATGTAAAAGAATGCACCCTACTAGTGATAATCCCCAGAATCTAGAGAATTTTATTGCCCTTTACTATTCTTAAATGCCTCCAAAACTTGGTTGATGTCGTCCTCATCTATGTCTTTAATGCTATTCCACTGGTCACGGATAGCTTCAAACTTTTCCTCAACTTCTCCATCCCCATTCTAGAATTCATCTACTATTTTTATGGCATCATGAGCTTGGAGAATCATCTTAGATAGTCTTGATAACCTTCCTCCATCAAAGTCCCTAGCAGACTGATACAGGGACTCCATCAGCTCATCATACTTACTGAGGAAATATTCCTCTGGGGTGCACATTTCAGTGGTGAAGGGGTCAACTTGTGACACCCTTACAAAAAATTATTTAAATAGGCCCAAAGGATACTAATCCATAGTTAATTTCTCTCTTAGGGCCTTAACCAGTTGCTTGCATACCTTGATCTTGAGGCCAAGTCTAGAGTACTGGGCCTGGAGGGACTCAAATGATTCTTCCCCCAAAATTCCTATCTCCGTGATGGTCTCTTCCCTGATGTTTAAGACTTCATCCAACCCAGTCTTCCATCCTTCATGTTTTTCTAAGTCTCCCTCCCATAGGGTAGTGGAGACGTTCACCTGATTCAAGAGATTGTTGATCTGGTAAAGATCCAGGAGTAACACAACTAAAAATTTCCTTATGACCATTATTTTCTTGATGATCCATCTATCCACGGCCTGAGTCTTCTTCTTCATACATCTTAGCACATCTATGTCACCCTATGGGAGTGGTGCTCTATATGTGGAAGCTTCCAGAGGAATAGTAGTGATAGGTTGCACTAGCTCCATCAAAAGCCCAAGGAGATTTGCATTCTTTTCCCTCTCTTCCTTGAGTTTCTGGGCTTGCTTGTCTTAACAAACCTCTATTTCCCAACTAACCTCTTTTAACAGGTCCAACTCACCCTATTTTTCTCTCCTCCACAAAGGTACTTCTATTATTGTATAGTCTTTATCTCTGGCCACTTTCGCATCTATCTGTAGGGGAGGTGTTGTGACTACCACAACTTTTTCTCCACCCAGACCGGTCTGAGTGGAATGGAGGGTCTGAGCCTTATTTTGTTTAGGTGCCCCTTGTGCCTGTGCCATCATCTTAGCCAAGGAGAGATGAACCTTTGTTCCTGTTTGGGCCTTCCTCTTTTTAGAATCCACCAACTATTGTGGTGGTGGGGGTGGTCTTGCTGCCAAAGTATAATCTTGTGAATCCCCTTCACAGTGTTGTTGTGCATCCCCAGCATTCTGAGTCTCTTTAGAATCTCTTCCTGTATCTTCTAGACCACCTGCATTATCCACCTTTGTGGCATTAGTATAATCTACCTCGGTGTCTACATCCTTAGCAGTGTCAGATTCAACATCTGTATTCCTGGGGTTCTGCCCCTCACCTTGCTGCTATTGCTGCTCTTCTTCGACTTCTTCTGCTAGAATATCACCCTCTGTTGGTATATTTTTTGGAGGTGGTGGAGGTACAAGGAAAATATTAAGTGTTTGGGTTGTGTTAATCACCTCACCAATTGTTACCATCTTTGGGGTAGGAGGTGGCATCTAGAGCATGGCGGCTGAGATTACAGTTGCTCCTGTAGGTCTGGTTCTCTCAGCAGATCTAAATTTATCATTCTTCACTTGCCTTTTCTCCACAGTGTTGATCTCTAGAACCTATATCTCTATTATATCAAAGACATTTACCTATTAAAGATCCTTTTCTTTTTTGACCTAGGATTCCCACTTTGTGGTAACTTCTTTCTCTAGGGTCTCCCCTTCAATGGGGATTACTACTTCATCCTGGGTGGCGATCTCCTCTACCAATTTCCCAATATCCCCTTGTAAATTTACAAGTTCATTCACCTTGAATATGTCATCGAAGTCATTGTGCAGAGGGGAGGTCTCTAGGGGATCTTCGGGCTGATTTTGTAGCTCTGGGGAGTCTGAGGAAACAATCTTTATTTCGGGGATGCTAGGCATCCCAAGCTCTGGCTCCACTCTTGGTTGAGGATCAACTGTTCTTTTATTATTCCTCCTTGTTATCAATGGGGGCCCTACATCTAACATGGCTTCCCACTCTTCCTCTACTCTGGTCCCAGTTACTCAGACTATTAATTCTGCAAGTGAAGGAGAATTGGGAGGGCGAATAGGTCCAACCATAATAGCGGGGGTTGCCAATCAGGTGATTAATTTTTCTTTCATTTGTTGGGATACCACTAGAGTTTGCTGCATTTGTTTCACTATGGGAACTATGGATGGGACTTGAGACGGGGTCCCCATTTTTCGCTTTCTTTTATCCTTGCCCTGCGAGGAGGTTTCGGCCCAGGAATTTGAACCCCATACAAATAGGCCAACCTTGTGTGTACTTTTTGGACATAGCTTTTAAAAATATGCATGACTGCGTTCAATCACATTATAGGTGATTTCTTCTATCGTCAGACCCTCTGGTGCATCCCAATTTACCGGAGGGAGGGCCATTTTGTCTACTTCCTTTTCATTATATTGCGGGTCCTCTATGGACCTGGTGTCTTAGAAGTCCCTGGGGAAATTTTGAAGCTCTGGTTGTTTCATCATCCCTTGTGTCAACTGGATGAAATGTCATTTTCAGACCTCAAAATTGTCTTGGCAATCTTCCCAAAAATCTTCTATGTGAAGCTCATGCAAAGGAGATGCCCAAGGAAGTGTCGTCACTATCTTGCCCAGCAGATCAAAATTGCTTATGGTATCGTGGAATTCTGGTAGTCCCAGACTCTTTAGTTCATTGTTGGCTTCCTTTGCCATAGAAAGGATGAAATAATAGTTCCCACAAGAGATTGGGAATGAGATGTTAGTAACCTTCTTCAATGTGAAGAGGGTATGCAGCTCCAGAATCTGTCTATAGTACTCTAAAAGAATGATTTTATCCCCACAATATCAAGGGAGTAGATAAGATTTTCCAGAGAAGTTGGTCACTTGAATGTATGTATGCAGCTGGAATTGAATTAATTAATTCCTGTAAGTACTCACTAGGTTCATCGCCTCTTACAAAAACTAGTACCCAGAGTCCGAAGTAAGTGTCAAAATGCTTTGGTAAATGAACATGTTGTTTACCTGATAAAAACTAGGGAAGCTAAGTTCCCACTAAATTTGGGCATAATGATCCCATGGTACCAACTGGCCAAGCCCATTTTCAAGAATTCCCACTATCTGTAAACCCTAAAAAACAAGTCTTTGCTGGGCTAGTTCCCATAGCACGTAGGATGCCATGTAGAATTGTGATGTCTGGAGGATGCTCTTTAACTGCGCATCCACATGGTTGGCAATGATAGCTACCCAGTTGAAGGTCTGAATGCGGGTGGTGATGCAGTAGAGAAAGTAATAAATCCATGCCAAAAATTCTTGGGCATGGGGATCTCCAAAGAGCCTGCATAGAAATATAATCCCCACCTGATTATATTCTTTAAAATCCCCGCGGGGAATCTCTAGCTTCATCATTTTGTAGTCGCTTCTCTGGGAATTTAACTAGTGAGTGTTGAGATGTTTCTAGGAGAGAAGGGAAGCTTCCTCAAACTCCTTTAATTATATGGACCAGGGGAGAATAATGGCTCCCTTGAATTGGGGGATCCCTAGTCCTAAAGAAAAATTACACACATCTAGATTGACGATGGGCGTCGGATAGTGCAGTGGCCGGGATCAATGAGAAAGACAACCTGAGTGGGGGCATTGTAGAGTGTTTCCAGTTGGAGTATCATCTTCACTGCTTGCACTGAGGAGGGAAAATTTTCATCTTTGATAATCCGGAGGCGGCCATGTGTTGGCCATATCATCTTCGGCGGTCTTCTGTTGGTAAATAGCTTGGACCAAGCCCTGCATTTCAGCCCATAGTCTGGGATCTGTGTTTTTTATTTCCTACAATTTGGAGTCCACCTTGGACCACATGAGAAAACCCTCCCTTGGGTATTTGGAGGATAGTGGAAATTTGGCCAACATCTGTTTGGCCTTAGTTTTTGTAGCTGCCCAAGTGGAGGTAGTTGGCAGCTCCGGGCTATCAAGATGAGTGATCACTTCAGATATCTTGATCTAACTATCTGTAACCAGAAAGACTGGAGAACTGTCAATACATAATATGATAAAAACAATATTTTAGGGACTCTAGGAAAATCACCACCATTTCGCATCTGTCCAGAAGTGTTAGCATGTATCAAAATCTTGAAATATCAAAATTAACAAGGATTGGATTCTAATCAACAACTGGGGCTTCGGGGCATTGGCTTAGGTGACAAAAATGGAATGAAGACCCAGGGGCTTCCCAGCACCCAGAGTCTAAAAAAACTAGCCGTTGTCGACGTGACTGGTAGTGACCCATACTTGGCTGACATGGGTCATCACGTGGCCACGCGAGAGACAGCATAATGGCATTAATGGTGACAAGTGGGTTGACACAGGGGAATTAAATGCCAAATGGGTCGGGATTTGAATTCTTGTTTGTGGGAAATTAATCCCACCATTAAGATGACATGACAGAGGAGAGAGAAAGCCACCATGGCTCAAACAGGAGAAGTGCTGAGTTTGAACCGTGGAAGATACCTCTCTGATGAGCTTGATAATTTGGTATGGTCATGAGGGAGTATGATGAGCTTTCTAGAAATGAAATGATACACATGGAATATACATCAAATATACAGAGGGCCGAAGCACTACGAGGGTCGAAGCACAACTCACAGGTCAACCGAGAAAGTGAAGATATATACAACTATAAACATGAAGATTACAAAATTTATAGAATATACCAAATTATTTACACTATCATACAAAATATACAAATGCTACACTAAACTAAAACTACACAAAGGATGGAAAACCCTTTGGCAAAGCCAACCCACCAACAGGAGGCGATAGTAGAAATGAAACAAGAGATGAAAACAAAAACAAAACAAAAATAATCTAGACAGAAAGCAAGGAAAAACTAGAAAACCAGAAACCAAAGAGAAAAGAGTCAAAAGGCCTACCTAGAAGCATGGGGAAGGCAGGAAGGTGAGCACGGGAAGTGCTCTACAACTGGTTCACCTTGGAATGGCCGCGAAAGCACCACTACTTATTGCTTGTTCGAACATTATTAATTACCAAAGTACTTTGCACTTAATCACTCTGAATCACCTTAATCTCTTTGGTAATCACTTGAGTGTTTTGATCATGGTAAATGTGAAAATGACAGTGAAACCAATTTATACCCTCAGGGTAAAACATGTTTCATTCCTTTCACAAACTCTGGAAATGGAAAACCTCTAGACTCTGGGCCCAGGGATTCCATCCAGCCACACCTTTCAACAAAAGAAGACATGATGGTAGAGAGTCCCAGAGTCTGGGATCCAGATGACTCAAAAGAAAAAACCAACTCTGGGACCGAGTCTTGGAGACAAAAGAAGACAAGAAGAAAAAATAAAAACAACCCTCGTAGAAGGAATGCCCAGAGAGAAACAAAGGAAAAATAAAACAAGGAAAAAGCAAAAGAAAAAAGGGGGACCCAACATTTTTCTTACAAAATGTAGGGACGGATATGCAGGGCATAACAGATTCTAGGAAAAAATCCTTCATACCAACTTCACCAATGCTAAAAGGGTCATTTCCACCATTAAAAAACTCATTCTACATCCTTCCAACTTCATTGGAATGGGTCTTCAAACTTTGATCAATCAAGTTCAAGATTGATTCTCAATTTGGTCCTATTAGGCCTAATTTTCCAACTATCCCTATCCTAAGGGTTTGTCTAGATTCTTTCTCAAAAATTACAAACAACCCCAAAAACTAATCTAGGATCCTGATACCCTTTTCAAAGACCTAAAACATTTTCAAGGTCTTGGGCTCCCAAGTCATCCATACACCTCTCTACCTTGAGAAATGAGCCACAAGGTACCTTAAGATGCCTCCTCCATGTTTCTAGGCCACTTGTATTCAATTCCCATTCCTACTTTGAAGGGAATCCAAAGTTGTTGCATGCAACATTTGCAAAATTGAAAATGTTGTCATGACAACATTTTAGCATCTTTTGGATTAATGATGCAAAATAACTTCCATGACCTCTAACCCATATCATTTGATGAATTAACATCATTAAGGCCTTTTTAGGCACTTTTCACACCTTGCTTAGGTCTTATACACCTTGAGACCATATTTCCCACTTTAGTCTTATACTAAGGATTAACAACTTAGAATCAAATTATCCTAAACTAGATTGGATTTAGTACTAACTACTAATCCATCTAGTCACACTAATTTCAAGACCTTCTAAGGTCAAAAGTAAAATCACTGACTTGGCTAGAGTCAGTTACAAGCCAAAATTGGACTAAGCATTGGGAGTTTTCCTAGGTGCTCCTGCACCATCCACCCAAATTTGTGAACTCTATCTCCTTTACCTAAGTTTCATCTACATCCATTTTTCCATGCCACTTCACCAAGTGTTCTTTGTATTCCTTCTTTCTTGGCGTCTTGTAGAATCTGGAATCTAGTATGTGTTCTACCTTCTTGATTGGTGCAGATGGTAAATTGAGTTCCTCCAACTCCTATATGAATTTATTCAAAATTTGATCTAGATCTAGGATTGGGCCTTTGTACAAGGCTAAGTTTGTGACATTAAACATTGAACATAAACCCATATTCTCTGGAAGTTCCACCTTGTATGCATTTGTTCCATATTTTGCCAGTATAGTACATGGGCCAATTCTTCTCATGGCACTCCTTTCTAAAAACTTGCCTTGTTGAGATGGACCATCACCAAATCCCCAACTTGGAATTGAACATCCCTCTTTCTCTCATCCACTTTGCTCTTTGTTTTGTTTTTATTTTCAATGAGTGTCTTCCTCACTATTTCATGTACTTCTTGCATATAATGTGCAAAGTCATCTGCATAGCCACTCCCCTTGGCTCCATATTTTAGATCTCTGAGCTCAAATATTCCTCTTAGGTCAAGGCCATAAACTATTTCAAAAGGACTCTTACCAGTAGTCCTATTCACAGTGTAATTATAAGAATACTCTGCTTGCCTAATGAGTTGGTCCCAAAATTGACCATACTCATTAGTTACAAATCTTAGGTGGTTACCAAGACTCCTACTAACTACCTCAATTTGGCCATCAGTCTGAGGATGATATGCAGATCCAAAATATAAGTTGGTCCCTAGCTTTTTCCATATAGTCTTCCAAAAATGACTCTTGAATTTGGTATCCCTATTTGATACTATGCTCAATGGTAAACCATCTATGTTGAATACCTCCTTGAAGAATAGGTGAGCTATCTGACTGGCATCATGAATTGTCTTGCATGGTATAAACTATTCCATCTTACTGAATCTATCCACAATAACATAAATATTATCCATTCCCTGTTTTGTCTTGGGAAATCCCACTAAAAAATCCATGCTCAAAAATTACCATGGTCTAGTTTTAATGGGGAGAGGCTGGTAAAGGCTTGCATTAGAAGATGTACCTTTTTCCTTTTGACAGATAACACAACTTTCTACATACTTCTTAATTTCCAAATTCATCTTGGGCCAAAAATAGAATCTTTGAACTAATTCTTGCATCTTATTGACACCAAAATGTCTACTAAGTGCACCATTGTGCTTCTCTTGAATCAAATTTTCCCTTATAGACCTTCTAAGAATACAAAATTGACTTCCTTTAAACAAAAGATCACTCTGAAAAGTATATTCATAGAATTAACTATGAAAGTGATTCTTATATTCTTGATATATCTTGTAGATGTTTGCAAAGTCTCCATCTTCTTCATATAGATCTTTGAAGCGCTCAATGCCCATGTTCTGCAAGTGTATCTCATGTACTGTCAGGGCTCTTCTACTTAAGGCATATTCTACCTTATTCTGCAATCCCTTCTTGTGCTTGATGTTGAAGGTGTATGCTTGCAGGTATTCAACCCACTTCATATGCTTGTGACTGAGCTTATCTTGTGAATCCAAGAAGCTCAGTGCTTGGTTGGCTGAAAAGACTACAAAATCTTTTGGAAGCAAGTTGTGCCTCCACTTTCTCAGTGTGTGGACTAGAACACACATCTCTACATCATAAGAAGAGTATTTCTTCTTGGATTCACTTAGTTTCTTAGAGTGAAAGGCCACTAGTCTTCCCTCTTGACTCCAGATAGCACCAATAGCTACATTTCTAGCATCACATTCCACTGTGAATAGCTTCTCAAAGCTTGCAAAAATCAATATTGGTTAAGTAGAAATATTATTTTTTAACAAATCAAACCCATGGTTAGCTTGTTCATTCCATAAAAATTTAGTTTTTATCCTACCCTTGATAGTATCAAGAATAGGAGCACAAATTGCACTGAATTGCTTTATAAACTTCCTATAGTACTATGCTAAGCCATGACAACTTCTTACCTCAATTTTTTTCCTTGGAGTAGGCTTGTTGATAATGGTTTCCACCTTGCTATGATCCATCTTTAGATTGCCTTGAGATAGCACAAACCCAAGGTACACTAGCTCTTGTTTCATGAATTCACATTTCTCCAAGTTTATCATGAACTTCTCTTCATGCATCTTCTTGAAAACTATTTATAGATGTCTAAGGTGTTCTTCCCTTGTCTTACTATAGATGAGTATATCAGCTAAGTACACTACCACAAATTTTCCTATGTAGTCCTTAAGAACTTCATTCATGAGTCTCATGAATGTGTATGGGGCATTGGATAACCCAAATTGCATTACAAGCCACTCATACATTCCTTTTGTGGTCTTCTATCCTAGGGATAGGGAACTTATACCTAATGGTTATTTTGTTTATTTCTCTAGAGTCAGTACATAGCCTCCAAGTTCCTTCCTTTTTAGGGGCTAAGATAGTGGGTACAACACAAGGAATAATGATTTTCCTAATCAGAACTTGGATTAGGAGTTCTTGGACTTGTCTAGCTATTTCCTCATTTTGTTGAGGAGTCATTTTATAAGATGCCTTATTGCGAAGGGTATCTCTTGGATTAAAGTCTATTTTGTGGCCTACAATCCTCTTAGGGGGTATGGTTGATGGGTTTCCTTCACTAACAATGCCTTCATACTCATGCAGTATCGCGTGCACTTCTTTTAGCAATTCTATCTTCTTGACTATGTTTTCTGCAACTTCATCTCTTGGTCTCAACACAAGTGCAAATCAAACTCTTTCTTCTTCTTCTAAGGCTTCTAAGAAATCTTTATTTCTAACCATAAGGACATTAGGCCCAGAATATTTCATCTCTCCATCCTCCAATAGTGACTGTATTTTGAATGTCACATATTCCTTTTTGAAAGAATATGAATTCTTTGCTCCATCCTGCATGGCCTATCAATCAAATTTCCATGGTCTACCTAGGACTAGGTGACATGCATCCATAGGCAACACATCACACAATACATTGTCCTTATACCTCCCAATTGAAAATTCCACCCAAGCTTGTTCATTGACAAGGAAATGTTGTCCTTTGTTTAGCCAAGTGACTTTATAAGGATTGGTGTAGGGTATCCTTTTCATTTTCAACTTGCTGACTGACTCCTCTAACACTATGTTGTCAGTAGACCCTGAGTCTATGATGTCTCTACAAACCTTTCCCATCATTTTTCACTTCACTCTGAATAGTGATCTCCTCTGACTAGGCTCTTCTTTCATTGGCTCCTTAATCAAAGTTCTCATCTTTAAGTTTTCACCTTCCTTTGACTCTAAGGGTACTTTAGGGTGTTTACCTCCATCACTAGTGTCCTCTTGAACACAATTTACCCTTTTATCACTTCCTTGGGAAGTGATGCCTTTATCTAGACACCTATATTCAGGATGTCCCATCTGATTGCAGTGATAACACTTCATACTGGAAAAATAGTTACCTCTTCCTTGACCATTGCCTCTTCCTCTATTGTAAGAGTTCCTTTCTCTATTTTAACTCCCTCTATTAGAGTTTCCTTCTTGCTTCTTAGTAAGCTTAGTCTCTCCTTGACTCTTTGGTTCAGAACTTCTTCCACCATATCCTCCTCTTTGTCCTCTATTGTCTCTTCCTCTACCTCTTCCTCTAGTAGTGATAGAGTCTTGTTTCTTTCTCATCCTCTCTTCAACCTTGATAGCAATTTTGTGGCACTTTTGAATGGTGTCCTGAGTCAAAAGACTCATCTCATCTTGTATGGTCCACTTAAGTCCATTAAGGTATCTTTCTACCTTCACCTTCTCATCCTCTGCAACTCTAGACCTCATGCAAAACCTTTGAAATTATTTTGTATAGGAGTTTACATCTAGGTCCTTCTGTCTTAAACCATTTCTTCTTTTATGCAGTTGGATTTCATAATCCTCAGTGATATAAACATCTCAGATCTTTGCAACCATATCTCTCCATGTGGAAATGGGCTTCTTTCTTTCCTTCTCCCTCTCATCTTGGATGAATTTCCATGAAGTGAGTGTAGACCCTCTTAGTATGGCTTTAGCAACTTTCACCTTTTGAGCCTCAGTGATGCCATCACACTAAAAATGGTTTTCTAGTCCTTCTATCCTATCTAGGACTATCTATGGTTCCATCTTTCTAGTAAAGATAGGAACTCCTTCTAGTGCTTTACCACTCATAGCCTTTAAAGCTTTCAATAATGGTTCCTCATTAAGGCCAATGTTAGCTTCATATACTTCATCATCTATGGAAATCTCCTTGCCTTTCCCTTCAACCTTATCCTTCACTTCTTCTACTTTCACATCAACTTCATCTACCTTTTTCTCTAATTGAGCCAATCTATCACTAAGAATTCTATTTTCCACTTATTGATCATCTTCCTTCTTAGAAAACTCTGCATTTTTCACCATTTTAGACTCTCATACGAACTATTTTGGTTGGAACATTCACCACAAGCCTGATCAACCTAGCTCTGATACCAATCTGATGGAAGTGCTCCAAGGTGTGCTCACACAAGCTTACTAAGGACTCTAATTGTCCTAGTCTCCTTAGGATCCCAATCTTTCTTCTATGGTCCCAATAGTTTCAAGTCTCCAAGCCTAAGACTATCCTAACTCAACTCCAAGAGTTATTCTTCTTGTTTTTAACCTCGAATGACAACTATCAATAGTTTTGTCTCAATGCTTCACTCTAGCTTGAAGTATTCTAGGCACAAATCCTTCATACCAACTTCACCAATGCTACAAAGGTCATGAACACCATTAAAACACTCATTCTTCATCCTTCCAAATCCATTAGAATGGGTCTTCAAACTTTGATCAAGCGATTTCAAGATTGACTCTCAATTTGGTCCTATTAGGCCTAATTGTCCAATTAGCCCTATCCAGAGGGTTTTTCTGGATTCTTTCTCAAAAATTATAGAAAACCCCAAAAAATAACCTAGGATCCTGATACCCTTTTCAAATACCTAAACTATTTTCAAGGTCTTTTGATCCAATGTCATCCATACACCAGTGTCCTAAAATGTATGGCTAATAGGGCTATTTTGTCTCTTCACAAGCTGTCTACTGATTTCTATCTAGAAATCTATGCAAATGGATTGGAAAAGCTCTTATCTCACAACTAGGGATCTATAGGACCCTAATTATTCTAAAACCACACTTGGTTCATAAAAATCACACACACCCTTGCTTCTGCATTCACTCTTAGCTTTGTCATGCACCTAACCAGACAGTTCTTTCTCGCCTAGGGCATGACTTTAAAAATAGAAAATCAGTTCTCCAAGCCTCCTACTTTCATATATACATTTTACAGAGGCTCCCCTACAATATTCATCCACCCTTTGAAGTTTCCCAAGGTTGGATTCTATGGGGGAGACATGAAACTAAAAACTACCTAGACTGTACCAGCAAACACTCTAAATACTAAACAATTTACTAAGATTAGCTAATCAACTCTAAAAAACTTGCTTACTAAATGGAAAAGTCTTATATATACTTATAATACTTGGATCCAACACTATATAAAGTTTATCAATCCATCAAAACACTATTAATATCCAAATAACTTGATTTTTACAGAAAATCAGAACACTATGCCTTCATTCACTTTCAAAAACTTGTTACATCACCTCTCTACCTCGAAAAATGAGCCACATGGTATCTTAAGATGAATCCTCCATGTTTATAGGACACTTGCATTCAATTTCCATTTCTACTTAGAAGGGAATCCAAATTTGTCATTGTTGCATGCAACATTTGCAAAATTGCAAATGTTGTCATGACAACATTTTAGCATCTTTTGCATTAATGATGCAATATAACTTCCATGACCTCTAACCTATATCATTTGATTAATTAACATCATTAAGGAATTTTTAGGCACTTTTCACACCTTGCTTAGGTCTAGGACACCTTGAGACCATATTTCCCACTTTTGGCCTACACTAAGGATTAACAACTTAGAATCAAACTATCCTAAACTAGATTAGATTTAGTACTAACTAGTAATCCATCTAGTCACACACATTGCAAGACCTTCTAAGGTCAAAATTAAAATCACTGACTTGGCTAGAGTCAGTTACAAGCCAAAATTGGACTAAGCATTGGGAGTATGCCTAGGTGCTCTTACACCACAAGGCTTGTGAATCATCAGTGCTTTCTTTCTATTTCAACTGTTCAACAAAATATTTTCTTTTATCCCTTGAATTGTTCAATTGATCCTTAAAACTCGCAATGAAAATTTTAGCATCCTTGAGTCTCTTTTCCAATTCCAATTTTTGAGCATTTGATTTGTCAAGATCTTCAAGTGCAACCAATATTTGTCTTTGAGTACTTCTAGAAACTGGTAAGTCTTCTATCATGACCTTAATCAAGCTGTTAGACTTCTTGCAAGAACCAAAATTCTGATACCAATTGTTAGGATTGAGGAACACTAAGAGGGGGGGGGTGAATCAATATTCTAGTACACTAAAAATTATTAACTTGATTGCATAATCATAAACCAAATGTAACTGAAAGCAAACAATAGAAACATAAGAAAAGCATCCACAACATTATGACACCATGATTTTTATCATGGAAACCCACTTAAGGGAAAAACCATGTTGGGGATAGAACCCACAAGTAATTAGTTCTACAGAATTAAGTGACCCTATTAAAGGTTTGATTACATAGGGAAACGCACATGTATTGAAGATTAAAACATAGATATCATTTCTTATATTACAATATACAAAGGGCCACTTCCATACAAAATGAATAGATAACAATCCAACAAAAATGAAGTGATAAATAGCATCAACTATGCCTAGATAGTTTCATGTAAGTACAGTTTAAATTTTCTTATTTGATCGTCAAACCTTTGATCACTAATGCCTCACACAAATACATCATATCATTTTTATATCCAACCATCACATCATTCAATCATCACAAAAACTCAATCTTATATATCCATCAACAAAAATAATAAATCCAACTGTTGGCCTCAAGAACAATATGTGTAGTGTGTGAAGTGTCACCCAAATCCAACCTCAAAGCATGTTCCTAACCTCATAAAAAAGAATATATATCATCATACATGTCATCTCTGTCATATCCAACTATCAAACTAATCATATCATTAATCTGATAGGATCACCGATCAATCCTATAAGCAATTGTCTTTGTTATTTATTATAATCTATATACTCGACACTCGGAATGGTTTAACTCAAAATTTTGATAACATTAACTACCATGAACATATACCAAGGTATATAATACCTCTCCTAAATTCTCACCTCAAAACTTTGTTAGTAATTATTGGAATGATGTACTGAGAGGGGAGGGGTGAATCAATACCTCTAAAACTTTTTATGTGGTTGGCCCATTAACCTTTGAGTCATCAGATTTGTATATTCCTATCTATCTGTTCATCTTCCTATATGTATGTGAAATCATAATATAAGTTCTTTACATGTGTAAGCATTCAAGAAACATTCATGAAAACAAATAACACATAACACATGATATGATATCACAGAAAACTCCTGTTAGGAAGTAAAAACTATGGTGGGGATGTCTACCCACAAAACTTCACTATCTGCAGATAATAAGGGAGTCAATAAAGGCTTACAATTGATCACTTCTAAGGATCTACCCTATTAAGAGTATTAGAGTGGAGACCTATTAGGATCTACTTCATTTGAATATTTAGCAACACCATTAGGTGTGCACTCTGTTAAGAGATTTATCAAAGAACGGTTAAGTCCACCTTCTATAAAATGATATTAGTTGTGATTCACTTGTTAGAATGCAACTACAATATAAATATTGATCTGATAATGAATGCAATCTCTAATTGCTGATAATAGATCCTGTAAAGCTTACAATGTAAATGTAATCACCTTGAGTGATTGAGTGATACCTTGTCTATGCTCGTCGGTAGCCTTTTTGTGTTCTTGATAACTGCTTTGATATGTTTCTATGCTTTGCATGAATTCTCTTCTACTGCTTATATGCTCTCCATGGATACTATCATTTGTCAAATGATTACAAGTCACCTTACATTACAAATGATTGAACATCTATTTATACTAGTTTCTAGCTCTATTCTTGATTCACGCTTTTACAAATTAACTCTAGATCCAAGGTTTACAACTTGACCTTGATCTTTAGTTAGATATGTTTTAGATTCGTTAGGATGCTTTAAAATATTCACAATTTGCTTGCTTGACCCTCAAGTAAACATTTAAAACAAATAAAAACTCTATAAATAGAATTACAATGTTTTATCTGGCATGTAAAGTCAGATCCACTTTTTGCGGGTTCTATAACTGACTGTCGGTTTTGATGGTCAGGTTGTTCTCTCAGTTCTCTCAGTTTTGTACTCCATCGGTGTCCCTTAATTGAATTGTTCATTTGGTATGCTTTTTTCTACTCTGTCAATGATGTTCTTAATATTGTATCATCGATAATGCTTATCGTCAGTTTGACTCTTGTCAATGTTCATCGGGCAAGTCTATACTTATCATTTTTACAATAGGCATTTTCATCTCATCAGGTATCCTTGCTATCCACTGGTTATGCTTATACCGATGACCTTTATCATGTTTTTCCCTTTAAGTATACTAATGGAAAAACTTAATGTCATCAATCTCCCCCTTTGACATTAGTATAAAAACCTGATATATGCAACATACTTGATGTATTAGTATGTACACCTATGTATACTTCTTCCTTAGTCATGAAATTACTCCCCCTTTGCATATGCCGGTAAGTGTAATTTTATGTACATATCTATTCTTGTTGTACATACATTATACATATCCTCATATAATATTTTTTACATATGTATACATTCCTCCTTTTTCTACTAAAGTATATTTGACATATGTATACATTCCTCCTTTTTTGATAATGAGGGAAAAGGTACTTACAGCTTGTCAAAAATGTGAGAGTGTGAGGCTTTTATTTCCTCCATCATTTTCTCCCATTTCTCCTTTAAATTCTCAAGAGCCATATGATCAAGTGATATCCTCACATGCATGTCATATATGTTGTCTACCACAGACATTTTTGGGGTTGTGATTAGATTTTGTGCATCTGTTACATGTTGTTGTAGAGTGGTGAGGTTTGGAAAAATATGAGCTTGTAGCTCTGTAACCTCATTTCTAAATTGTGTCTCTGCATCCCATATTTCTTGTCTCCTCACTATAGGTGACTGTCCTTCGGTTTGTTCCTCCTTTCCTTATGTTTCCTCTTCACCTTCTTTAGTGACTCCAAATTGCTTGGTTAACTTTTTCACCATTTTGTTCTTCTTGTTTATAATTTTCTTGACAGTAAGATTTGTCTTGATCTTTGGTTTGGCTTCTTCATACTTGCCAAATATTGGTTGCTTGTTGTCAACTAGTTCATTCAATAGTGCCTTGATGCACTCAGTAGCCTATCTTGTTTTGATCTCATATTCCAAATGTGATAGCCAGGATTTCCTAGGTACTACTGGTTTGATATGGGTAAAATCAGTATCTACCATAAAACATATATCCTCTTTGTATTCTTCTATCAAACTTTTAGGTATCCTAGTTCTTGCTTGCATCTTTTCTTTAAATTATTTGAAGTACTCATTCATTAGGTCATCAAAATCTATTCCTAATGACTCTATATGCTCACATATTTGTATGGTGACCAGTTTACTTGTATCCCATACTACTTTTCCTATGGAAGGAAAGTATTCTTAAAAGTAAAAGAATATGCACATAATGAGGGAACCAAACTTACAAGTTTTTGTCTTTGAAGATCTTATGGTGTTCATGTTCTCCTCAAGTTGATTCAACAAAATCTCTGCAAGATCCATCTTCTTTCCTTGTTTGATGATCTTGTAAGCTATGCTCATAGAAGTGCTTACTATGCTATTCATTCTACTGGCTTGGAAGATCTTGTACCCTACCACACATGCACCAAACTTGAGTTCTTCGTTAGTGATAATGCTGACCTTGAGAGCTCTTTTGTCATATTTTGCACCAGTTAGCTTTTCCACTTCCTTCAAGGATGGGTGCTTGTGAGATTGTGGTTTGTTAGTTGTAGGATATCAAGTAACTGCATGAATAACATCCTTTGTTATTCATTTTGGCTTATTGAGCCATAAAGTCTGGTTATGCATTCTGCTGAGAACTATCTTTATCCATTCTGTCTTAAAAAATCTGGGAAAGTGTAATGCATTTGTGAGACCTTTCACTTCCTGATGCTTGTATTCTTCTTTCAGGTTTCCAACTTCATCACAGAGTGCCTTGTAGGCATTATCTAGGTCCAGATCTCCTAATTCCAAGATCTTGCAATGTATATAGGACCTTACATCCTCTACCAACAAAACCCTAGGTGGGATTTTGGAGAATGCTCCATAATCATCAGGTTGTGATGCAATTTATGGGTGCAACTTGTATTTAGGTTCAACACAAGTGCCTCTGTTGAGAAGCTTGATCAATTTCTTTTTATCTTCTTTCAACTTTTAAACTCTAGAAGTAGATGCCATCATTTTCAAAAATTTAGGGCTTTTCATAATTTAAACAATGCGGTCGGTGAATGTAGGTACTTACTAAATCTCTTTGATCACTCATGAATCCTTTGAGTTTAGTTAGAATTTTGCTGAGGTTGCACTTCAATTTTCTCTTCAATCACTCTGCATAGCTCTACTTGATTTCTCAAAAATTGTGGGTGTGAAATGAGTTCTTTCATCGTGCTTTTATAACTTTTCTTCCCTAAGTTGTCATTAATTCCTAAAATCTCATCGATATACAAAGACTGAGTTCGTTATTTCATACATAAATAACATCTTTGATGTAGGCGCAAAGTGTCAGGATTGCTAGCAGCTTTGGTGACTTTATCGATGATTGTCGGTAAAATGGCAATGAAAAATTTTGATAGCTCAAGGATTACCAATGTTTGTCGATTTACACTTAGCAACTTTGCTTTTGTGTAATGACTGATACATTTCGGTAAGTAATGTTTCAAATCTTATGTGTGTGTTCACCAATGCTAATTTGTACCCATTAACCGATGGTTGTTTTACAAGTAACAATATAGTGCATCTTCAATAATACTAATTTTTCCTATATGATCAATATGTAAGTGGAACTGATGCATAATATAACTTGTCATAGTGCAATTCCATACATACTTGTGCAACTTAGTTGGAGATGGTGATGCTACTAGATCTATTGGATGGGGTGTCATCATTTGCATTTCTTATTCTGGCACCTTCAGTTTTTGTGGCTTTTACCCACATCTTGTTCCTCATCTTCTTGATGTCATCAACGGTGTTTCCATTGGGATAAGTGCTTGTTTTTGTTAGTCAGTCTTTGCAATCTTTTATCACATGTCCAACCTTATGACAATGTAAACATGCCATACCTGGATTGAACCATCCTCTTGTTTTTCTTGTCCATTTTCTCATACAGTTGGCACATATATGACCATACCTTTCACATGCTATGTAATTTACCCATGTGTTATAGTCCCAAACATATGAGTTACGTACTCTTGTTGGTTTGTAGCCATTATCAGGTTCTTTTGGTGTCCATGCTTTCTTATTCTTTTTCTATCATTCCTGATATGTATGTCCATTCATTTTTTAGGTAGGATAGTACTTGTCCATGTAGGTTTCCTTATTTGGTTTTGTCATCTTGGATCTACATTCATATGCCTTGTGTCCTTGCTTGTGACATTTATAACAATTACCAATGAAAGTAGATTGTGATTGAGGAATACCTTTCATTTTGTTTCTGCAAATGTTTGAGGTGTGGCCTGGTTTTCCACAGTGATTGCATGAAAACTTCTTGGTCCTTGGAGTTGCATAAATATTCCTTTGATCTGACTGATTATATTATTCTCCATTGTCGGTGTACCCTATTCCTGTGTAGTTGTTGACTCTTCTTTAACCGTCAAGGAAATCATCCATTCTTCTATTGCTATCTTCATCTTTCTTGATCAATTCATTGTGCTGATTCTGAATCTTGAATTCATGCTTTAGTTTCTCATTCTCTTCCCTTAGCTCACTAATGATCTGTATTCTTTCAATGAGTTCAGTATTTAATATGTTTGCCTCTTGACTCATAAGAATAAATTGATTGGCAATCTCATGGTGATGATTAGTGAGTCTTTGAGTCTTTGAATCTCTGATTCTTTTTCTTGTAGCTTATTAGTGATTTTCCTCCTATCATCAATAGCAAATGTTCTCTCTGATTCTTCTTTTCTTGAATCATTCATGACATCAATCATTTTTACCATCTAAGTCTCTTGACCAATTTGCAGCATCTTGATTTTCTCTATTAGATGTAGATTGACTTCTTGAAGACTTTTGATCTCTTCTACTGATGTGTCTGAAGCTTTTCTTGTTGATGATTTAGCATAGTTGAAGTAATCTGGGATCTCCTCTTCTTGATAATATTTTTCATTAAGCTTAGTTTCCATGGTCTTTCTTTCATCAAGCAACTTTCTCATTCTTACTCTCGCCTCTTTATACTGCTCATAGTAAATCTAAATTTGTGATTTCTCATTCTCAATAGTCTTGTCCAGTCTGTAATTTTCCATTGTGTTGATATTTTCTCTTATGTCTTTAAGCTTTTCAAGAAAGAGACTTAGCTCTTATACCAATTGTTATTAATTATTGGAATGATGTACTGAGAGGGGAGGGGTGAATCAGTACCTCTAAATTTTTTTATGTGGTTGACCCATTAACCTTTGAGTCATCAGATTTGTATATTCCTATCTATCTGTTCACCTTCCTATATGTATGTGAAATCATAATATAAGTTCTTTACATGTTTAAACATTCAAGAAACATTCAAGAAAACAAATAACACATAACACATGATATGATATCGCAGAAAACTCCTGTTAGGAAGTAAAAACTATGGTGGGGATGTCTACCCATGAAACTTCACTATCTGCAGATAAGAAGGGAGTCGGTAAAGGCTTATACAATTGATCACTTATGATGATCTACCCTATTAAGAGTATTTGAGTGGAGACCTTTTAGGATCTACTTCATTTGAAGCTTTAGTAACACCATTAGGTGTGCACTCTGTTAAGAGATTTATCAAACAATGGTTAAGTCCACCTACAAAAGGATTTTAGTTGTGATGCACTTGTTAGAATACAACTACAATATAAATGTGTATCTAATAGTGAATGAAATATCTAATTTCTGATAACAGATCATGCAAATCTTACAATGTAAATGTAATCACCTTGAGTGATTGAGTGATACCTTGTCTCTGCTTGTCGGTAGCCTTTCTGTGTTCTTGATAACTGCATTGATCTATTTCTGTACTTTTCATGAATTCTCTTCTACTACTTAGATGCTCTCCATGTCTACTGTCACTTTTCAAATGACTACAAGTCACCTTACATTACAAATGATTGAACATCTATTTATACTAGTTTGTAGCTCTATTCTTGATTCACACTTTTACAAATTAACTCTAGATCCAAGGTGTACAACTTGACCTTGATCTTTAGTTAGATATGTTTTAGATCCGTTAGGATGATTTAAAACATTCACAATTTGCTTGCTTGACCCTCAAGTAAATATTTAAAAAAAATAAAAACTCTATAAATAGAATTATAATGTTTTATCTGACGTGTAAACTCAGATCCACTTTTTGCGGGTTCTGTAACTGACTGTCGGTTCTGATAGTCAGGTTGTTCTATCAATTCTATCAGTTTTGTACTCTTTCGGTGTCCCTTAATTAAACTATTCATCAGGTATGCCTGTTCTTCTCCATCAGCGATGTTCTTAATACTGTATCATCGGTAATGCTTGTTGTCAGTTTGATTCTTGTCAATTTTTGTCAGGCAAGTCTATACTTATCATTTTTACAATAGGCATTTTCATCTCATCGGGTACCCTTGCTATCCACTCGTTATGCTTATATCGATGACCTTTATCATGTTTTTCGCTTTAAGTATACTAATGGAAAAACCTAATGTCATAAAACTTGATCATATATTCCTGTATTGACCCATATACCAAACCCTGAATACTTAGCCAGTTCTCTCATACTTAGTCAATTCTTCACTTTGACCTTCGATAACACCTCAATATGATAAGTAACCTCCAAAAACATATATGGTTTCCATCAATGACAATATACAACTCAAAGAACAACATCTCTTGCCAAAAAGTTCAACGAAACTAAATGAATATATATAAATAGGGGGATAGGAATTAAATCAAAGTGGTGATAGTGTAATAGGGGTGGGTGAGTGGGGGGTGGTGAAGGGAGAAAGATTATGAGATATCATGTTGGGATTTGGGAGAAACTCTTAGATAGATAAGGTGTATCACATATGTTACTTACTTAGGCCAGGAAAGACAATAGTTAACAATGTGAACTTCTTATACAAAAAGTTTAATGGGCCTCAACAATGTGACTTGTTGACATGAAGATTATACACTATAATTAAAGCACAATTTCGCAGACCTTAGAATGGGTTATGGCCATTTAAATAAGATTCTTAGTGGGGGGTGGTGAAGGGAGAAAGAGTATGATATATCATGTCGTGATTTGGGAGAAACTCCCAAATAGAGAAGTTGTATCACAGACTTTACTTACATAGACCAAGAAAGACAACAGTTAACAACGTGAATTTATTATACAAAAGTTATAATGGGCCTCAAAAATGTGACTTGTTGACATAAAGATTATACACAATAATTAAAGAAAAATTTCCTAGACCTTAGAATGGGTTATGACCCTCCTCCTTTGACTATATGCCTTCCCTTATCATCTAACACTTATATTCCTAGCTTTAATCAAGAGATAATTTTTCCTGATCTTCTTTTCTCTAAGCTGATTACTCAACCCGAACAAAAGATGAAGCATAGTCAAAACCTTGTAAATCTTACTTTTTTCATGTATCATTGATATCATGACCTCTCTACTAATGAATGTAAAGATTTTATTTACATTTTATTTATAAAATAATTGATTATGAAATCATTCACATAACACACCATAATGAATTTATTTTCACTTATGACTACTTTGAATAACATTTAAGTTCCTATTATGTTGCTCCACACTATGTGACACTATTAGCATCTCCATTGGTGGCTCATTGTCGTTCGTGGTGGTACAATTTTAGGTGTAATCATATTTTATGAGTAACATAATATTCCTCCTAGTTCTTATTCTTTTATCTACACTTGGTGGGGGAAGGGTAATGTCTCAATATCTCATCCTTTCTAAGGATCCAATTTTCCCTTGGTTGAAATGGTACTTGTTTATCATGTGATTTCTTTTCTTACATGGAATTTGTTTTTATTTAGGATTCTCTCTTATGCAAGATGTATGTATCATTGATCAAAACCTCTTCCATGTTTGTAATTGTATATCCAAATAAACAAATCCCTTACTTTGGCGCTAAAAGTATCATCGAGGATCTCTTTACACTTGTTGCATGGTATCTCTTTGCATTTTTCCCTTGACCTCATAGGAGCTATGAAATATTTGGATTGGGATAGATGTTACTAATGGGATACCTCCTTGTTTGAATATTATGAATATATGTATTGACATTGATGTATTTTCATTAATGTCAACATATTTTCATTGTGTGAGACAATGGTCCTGTGATGTTCAATGAGATGATTTGTTTGGTACACACAATGTGTTGATTATCAATGTATGTGGATACATGTGTAGTGTTGAGGGATGTTTGTCGTTGATTTAATTTTACTCTAAGAGGTTTGTATGAATATTTGAGTAAGTTATTGGATTCTTTGTTGAGATTGGTATTTTGGATGTTCAACAGTAACGATGTTTCAATATTTTGTTCGGTATGGTCTGACATTGCAATTTTTTTGTATGTGGACCTATGTGGAATGCTTGGGACATTAATGTCTATCCTCAAATTGATTGGTTCATGATTTGGATGCTTGCAATCATTTTTTCTTGATTGAGAAAAGGTTGTTGTTGTGTTCTTGAGGTTAAGTTCAGAGATGTTGATGAATTTTGAGAATAGAGTTGATGTGGATGTTCCCGAAGTTATTCATAATTCTTGTGGATGTTTCTAGATTGGTTCCTATTGTGTTGCTAGTTTTTATTTATTGGTGTGATCACATTTGGTGATTTTAGGTTGGTGAGTTTTTGTTCTTCATGTTCTTTACCAACTTGGTAATGTAGCGTGTTGCAGATGATTGGGGTATAATTCCTAAAAGTATTTCATGTTAAAGGTGTGTGGTTTGGGACCTTAATATGTCTTATCCAACATTCATTAGTTCACATCAAATATTGTACCTTGTATGATTGCAATTTTGTAATTTAGGTCCTTGGTTGACCTTGTGAGAATAAGTTGATGAATTATATAAATATAATGATCTTGTGATCATATATGTGTGCGTAGTGAATGTAGGTGTCAGAATGTATGAAGAGGTATGAATGGAATATGCAATTCAGGTAGATATCAGGTATGTAAAAGATAATTGTATATGTACTTCAATGAACTGACCCTGGCATGTTGAATATTCTATTATCCAGCTCATGATCTATGGATTTTTGTCCACCATGGATTGTTGTCCATGATTATTTTAAGGAAATGAGCCTTCCTTAGGGTTGTAGACCTTTTTATATTTGAGAAATAAGCTATGGGAAGTGTTCCTTGAGTACATGTGCTTTTTATTGTAATACCTTTAACATGGTACAATGTTTATAACAAAGTACAACATCTTCTAGGCTCCCATGTCAAAAATATTGATGTTGTGTTCTTGATGTATTGTAGATCTATGCTTTATTATTCATTAATCAGATCTAAAGTTTAAGGTTTAAAGTTGGTTAAGGTTTGAAGCGTTGGGCACAATTGATTCACTCCCCCCTCTCTTAGTTGTGTGTTTCCTTCTTTATATCAATTGGCATAAGAGCTAGTTCCTCTTTGGGAAGCTTAATCACTTTAGGAGATCCAGGATGATAGCTTTTAAGAAGGACATTATGAGATTTGATGGCCCTAACTATTCTATATGGAAGGGTCATATGTAAACATACTTGAGATGCATTGGTGAAGAATACTAGGAGATTACTGAGTCAACATATAATCCTCCTGCAAATATTTTGTCTACTACTCCTGATGAGATGAAGAAAGCCAAATACAACAAAAAAGATAAGGAAACATTGTTGAGCACTATGTCTCATACAAAATACACAAATGTTATTGAATTGAAGACTGCACATGAAATCTAGAAGAAGTTGAAAACCTTACATGAAGGAGATGCTTATGTGAAGCTAGCTGAGTTACATAGTCTAAAAGGAAAGAATGAGATATTAAGAATGAGTGAAGATGAGGATGTTACTTCTTATATGCATAAGATGAATGTGATTATTTATGGTATTAGGTGTGCTAGTGGATAGTTAGAAGGATAAGAGATTGTTGCTAAAATTTTGAGATCCTTGCCCCATTCCTACAAATACAAGGTTGTTTCTCTTGAGGAGATTAGAATAGTGACAAATGTGACAAAATACATGTTGATTCATAAATTAACTTCTTTTGAGATGAGTGAATTTGGTGATCCCCTTCCTAAAGTTGAGTTTGCATTCAAAGATACTATTTCTAAGGATACAGAGAGATATGATCAAGGAAAAATATCTTCTATAAGTACATCAAGATATGTAAAAGAATGGGAAGAAATTGAAGAAGAAGAGAGAAATCTTGAAGAACTTGAAGCTCTTATTGCAAAGAGTTTTCCTAAAGTTACAGGTAAGTATGAGGGATATTTGCCTCTTAAATGTTTTTCTTGTAAAAAGATTGGTCATTTTACTTCAAGATATCCAGATAGAGAGCCTAAGCATAAACCTATAAAATTACAACCCAGATATCAAACTTGGAGTGCTACTATGCTATAGATGAAGGTGTGATAGATGATGAATCTGATGAAGGTGGTTTAAAATATGATGAATAGGTGTTTATTTCTATCAAGGAAGAAGATTCTATCCCTAATTAGACTAATAGTTTCATTAATGTGGAAAGATTTTGAGATGTACATGTTGAAAAGAAAGATGAATGGGTGATTGATAGTGGATGTTCACATCATAGGATTGGAGATACAAGAAAATTTGTGAGCTTGGAAAGGTATGATGGTGGTGTTATTAGATTTGATGATCACAATACTTGTCTAGTCCATGGAAAAGGTTATATTACTCTTGATGGTAAGAATAATATTGATGATTTTTCATGTGTTGAAGGTCTAAATAATTATATATTGAGTGGTGGACAATTGGTTTAAAAAGGTTATGATATGCAATTCCAGAATGTAAAATGGAAAGTCTTGGGAAGTTTAGGTATTGAGATTGCATTAGGTACAAAGACAAAAGGTAATGTCTTTCATTTGAATAGTGTTGAGAATGGATGTTTTATTTCTCAAATTGATGTTAGTTGGTTATGACATACGAGGTTGTGTTATGTGAATTTTTATAACATTGTCAAGATAAGTGCTACTAAGGTAGTGAGAGATCTACCTAAGTTGTTGAATCCTGCTAATGCTATGTGCAAGGAATGTCAAATGGGTAAACTTTTTGACCTTATGGCTAGACATGTTGTCAATTAGTGCCAAAACACTTAGTCATCATAGTGTTGGCTGAGCTAGCAGCTTGTAGTGCAACTCGAGTAGTTGTAGTGTAACCCAAGCACTGGCAGTGTCGACCGAGTAGACAATGGAAATCAACATTACCTGAGTGATCATGTGACCTGAGTATAGCCTGAGTGCCAAAGTTTACTATGTTGCCCAAGTGAAAACATATTACTGGAGTGCCATTTTATCACCTGAGTGGATTACTAGACCTGAGTAATAGCATTGGGCCGAATTAGCTTATATTGTTTAAATATTATTGTATATCATTGAAGCCAACTTACAAAAGTATTTGATTCGGATAAAATATATATGTAAGGTATTTTGTTTATCCAAATGTGAGTTGTATAAGTATATGCAAATATGAAGTGGTAGACTAATTAAGAAGGCTACAACAGTATAAGGAACAACAAAGACTCATCCATCACATTCAGGTGATTAGTTTTATATCAAAGGGTCTTATTCAGCAAATTAGAGTCTCATAGCATGTCATCTATTGGTTCATCTTAACAGGTGCATCAGAAAAATCCTTTAACAAGGTGGACTTAGCAGTCCTTTACAAATCTCCTAATAGAGTTGCATACTCAATTGTATTGTACAAATCCTTTCACAAGGTGGACCTAACAGTCCTTATTTATCCTAACAGGCCAGGCCCTCAGAAGTGATCAATTGTAAGCTTTAACAGGCTAAATTTATACTGCATTAATAAATCTTGTGGGTACCATCCCCACCCCACTTCTACTTTCTATTTGGAAGTTTTCTGGGTAACGAAATGTTGTGTCTAGTGTTGTGGATGTTTATTATTTTTCTATTCTTTGCATGCAATTAGATTTAATAATCTAATAAAGGATTAAAGAGATTAAGTTTTATTGGTTCCTGATTCACCCCCCCCCCCCTCTTAGTCACCTAGCCTATATATATTTCCAACAATTGGTATCAGAGCTAAATGTTCTCGTAACAAAATTTTAATAGCTTGAGAAAAGATCAGACACAATGGAAATATACAAACTAGAGAAAGCCATTGAAAATAAAAAGATAGATCTACAAGTGGCCATGGATCAGATCAAAAACTCAAGGAGAAACTTTCTCTTTCCCTAAAAATAAGAAAAGATTTAGCTGTACAGATGAATGATAAAATTTACATAGAAGAAATTATTGAATACATACGCAAAGAAATAAGTTCTGAAGAAGTAGATGCAGCCATTTAAGACCTACTTGCAAAGAATATCAATCTACATGAAGAAGTCATAAAGTTGAAGAGAGAACAAGAAATTCATTCAATCATAATATGTGAAGTCATGGAATAAAATAATCAAGAAGAAAATGATAGATAAATGGCACAAGAAGATAAAATTTTGCTAAGTACAAGATCAAAATAAAAATAAAATGAAATCCATCGTTTGTCACTTCAGCAAGCATATATGATAAATCAACTCAATAATGCAAACCAAGAAGCTATCAATATGAGGACTGAAAATGAAAGACTACAAATTGATCTCAATATTGAAAAACAAATAAATGAGAGTATGATGAATTCATAGGAAAGCATGGATCATTTGACAATGAAAACTCAACTCATACATCATGGAAAAACTAGATTAGGTTATATTGAACACGGTGAATCCTCATAGCAAGGAACTCAAAAGAACAACAAACCTGCATGTAATTATTGTGGAAAGTTAGGGCACATAGAAAATAAGTGTTGGATCAATGGAAAGTCAAAATTTAATGGTAAATGCTACATATGAAACAAACATGGACATAGGGTAAGTGAACACACTGAGAAACCTAAGTTTGAATGAAAATGTTTCAATTGTAACAAACGAGGTCAAAAATCTTCCAAGTGCAGAACTAAGAAATGGAACCCTACTGAACAACTAGCTAAAGCAAATTTTCATTGGGATTACAACGCATGGAGAAGATGTTATCATTGTTGTGAATATGGGCATATTGGTGCAAATTGTGCAAAGTCTCACCTTAGAAAAAGGAATCCTACTAAGAGATGTTATGTGTGTAAACAAATCGGTCATCTAAGAAATAATTGCATGAACAGAGAAAAAGTGGATACTAGTTTTGAGAAAGGCAGATAATTTTTTTTTGAAATCAGAACTTAGATGAGTCAGTAGTCGGTAAGAAAATCTCCTAAAAATTCAAGTCAAAACAATGAAGGATTGAATGCCACCCAAAATAGTGAGTTGGGTGGATCTACCATCTCCAAATAAATATGCAAGGAGACAACTAGAACTATGCATACAATCCATCATACATCAATTATAGACATGCTAGAAAGTCCAAATCTACATATCAATGCACTAGGACACATTATGGGTTTAACCAAGTCAGGAGCTTAGTTACATCTGAGTTACACAGGCTTAACCGAGTTAAGTCAGGTTGTATGGTTTTGAAGATGTAAAATTTATTTTTTGCCAAGCTTCATTCTGAGCTATGCCATCTACCATGTACGGAGCATTTAATGAAAGCTCAACGGTAAAATCTCTTATAATAGATGAATTGGAAGATTTATTATTTACAAAGTTTTCAGTTTGTAGAGTGATTTAGAGCCTTAAGCGATTCAGAGCAAATTTGTGTCTATATCAAATAGCAAGGTTAAGAAAGGATCCAAGATGTTGGTGAGGAATGCTATCTGCGAACCTCCAAAGTTTAAGCTTCATCCAGCGATTTCAAAGGAGATAGATCTTATGGGAGATCATTCCCTAATTCCTCTAAAGGTACTATTGATCAATGGCATCTAAGCCTTCTATCATTGCACCATTCAACAGCTAGATACATTGCAAATGAATAAAGCATATGAGAAACTTTGTGAAGCTGGCAATCTGAAGCCATAACATAAACACCTTGAAGTCAAGGGTTTGACGCATATCATGCATATGCCACAAAACTTTTAGACTAAGTGGATTAGATTTTTTCTAAGCCATGTTCACGACATGCATCTATGACTGGAGAAACTAGTGAAGATCATCAATACAATGGTACACCATATTATAGGGTATCCTATGCTTGACAAGCCAAAAGCTACCAAAAACCTACCCCGGGATGACCTAGCTAAGAAGACTCTTGCCGAGTCGGATGGAAGATGCATGAGATTAAATGGAGTTACAGACATAGAATTAAATTTTGGGATTTGTGTAATTGTGCACAAAATCTATAGTTCTAGCCAACCAAATAGCGTACCATGTGAGGCTGTGGACTTGGCATACAAACTGGTCAAGAACAACCCTTCATTTGACCTTGCCAAGTTACAACTCATCCAATTGAGAAAGAAACTGGAAAGCATCCAAGCATCAAAGACCAATCCATGTAAGTTTGGTTCACTTCTGGTCTGCATATTCTTTTATATTCATAATTTTTTACCTTCCAAAGGCACAGTTGTTTGGAAGAAGGACAAACCCATAGTTTATCAGATAAATTATTTCATAGTAGAATTAGGAGATAATTTTGAGATCATCATGGATGCATACTTTGAGGATTTTAGACAGAAGATTCATAATAGATACAGGATCCCTAAACAATTGGTATAAGACTACAAGGATGATGTTTGCTTCCTAGTTGACTGTGATAAAGTATACATTCAAGCAGTCAAGCCTAGGGTTGCATGGGTGAAACCTCTTGCATATGAGGTTAACATAGATGAGACCAAAGACAACATTAAGGATCTTGTGAATGAGCCTGTTGATCCTAAAGCACCATACTTTGGTACTTATGAAGAAGAAAAGGGAAGAATATCTTTGGAAATTGAGATTCCTAAGATCTTGGAAAGAGGGAAGAAGAGGTTAGAGAAGTTTGAAAAGAAGTATGGAAAGACTTCAGACTCTCCTCTTTCTATCACAGAAAGCAAAGAAGATGAAATTAAGATAGAAGATGATGAACCTGAAATGGAAGAGGAAGAGATAGAAGTATAACCTACGAAGAAGAAGAAGAAGTTATCCCCCAAGTAGAAAACAAAGTTCTCTACCCATGTCATAACTACAAGAAGATCTAGAAGGAAACTTATATTACCTAAGGAAGATGAAGAAGAAGATACATTCATATTCAAGAAACCCCCACCTACCTTTGAGTAGAAGGTTGAATATTTGAAAGGAGGTAGTGGTATGAGTATTCTAAAATAATTGAAATATGCTTCCAGAACTAAGGATGAACAAAAGAAAATTGAGGAAGCAATTGTAGAGAAAATGGAAAGATGGAAGTATGATCAATATGAATTGAAAAGTCATATGACTAAAGATCTATTCAAAGCAATATTTATTCCCTAGAGCAATGTAGTTCAAACAAAAAAGGATATTAGAGAATATAACTTGAAGAAATTTGTGCCATCTATGACTAATAAAGAGGTTAAAGAGGCCAGGTACAAATATGAGAACAATCACACTCCAAGGTTCAGGGCCTTTCAGATATTAAACAAGAGAATAGAGGATGTTGCGTAGACTGCTACAATGGTGTGGAAGTATATTTTTGAAATCAAGGAAAATGATAAGGAAGAGGTACCAAGTACAGACGCCAAGGTAAAGACCAATGATGAAGAATTACATGAGGTGGGAACTATTGAAGAATCCAATGCAGAACATATAGCAGTAGAAGTGATGGTATCCTTGCCCCAATAACATATACAGAACATCCTATCTCCAAGAAAGGATAAAACTATAGAATATACATCTGGACAAGTAGGAAATGAGCATCAAGATCCACCTACTACTGGGCTAACCCTAACTAAGTTTTAGAAGGTCACTATGAATGTTTCTACAGTGAGCATTGATTCTACAGTTGGTGTAGGAAAAGTTAATGATCCACTGGATACTGAAGTTGTAATGCCCCACCAGGGAACCCAAGAGAGATTAACCTAGAACATGTCACTATGTGTGTTGAATAATTTTTTTTTAAAGTTAACATAAATAAAATTACATTCATGTGGAAGCAATTACCATTTATACACATGTCTTACACTCACATAGATTACATGACTCAAGGGTTCCATGACGTTGAACTACTTAAAGAAAAACACAAATAACATTACAACAAAAGATTCCATCTGATTAAACATAACAAATACAACTTACATAGCCATAATTACAATCCTCATGGAGAACCATGAAACCACCATAAACTCACATCCACTGCACATGTCACAGGGTATGTAGTAATCACTCTAAACTACTTAATTACAATTTATAGATTAGGTATCACATGCCATACTCTAATACAAGATTTAAAATAATGAAATTACATAATAATGATGAAGGAACATAAAGAACTCATATGCAAGAACCATCAAGCACCTGGTACAACAACATCGAATCTCAATGGATAAACAATCACTACCACCCATCCATGTGGAACCACAAAGGTCCACCCCACCGTGCTGAGGAGATAACAACAGATCCCAGTCGGATATCCAAAACCAAGAAGGAATAACCACTACGCAAGAGATCCTGATAGCTCTCTAATTTGGTGTACTAATCATCATAAAAGGTAAGACTCACTAATCAAGAGGCAACTAAAAATGTAGGAAATCTTGACTGTGCAAAGGAAGGTGTCATCATGTACATCTAACCCTTAAGTCTCGTCCTAGTAATCCAATAGATTTTGGCACTTAAGTGACCATACATGGAGCTAAAGACCTCTCAGACTGACAAGGCCACTAACTATGTCAGGTACCTCACAGGGCAATTAACATCTTCTCAATACCATCTTAGGCTACACTAGCACTCAAGCATGGGTGAGGACACATCTTATTAATCTATTTTAACATCTCTAAATATGTCTTTAGTTATCACTTATTAAGGAAACTCCACAATAAGCAATCCAATAGTCTCTTACGGACATGGAGCTTATTGCAAGCCACCCCCTACTACATATCTAGGTACCCTACCCTAGGCTCAAAGATCCTAATAGATCTAGCATAGGTCACAATCCTAGTGTACTCCAAATCCAGTATCCCACACAATCAGGAATGGTCACATAGGTACACAAAAAGATAATAGAATCAGAAGGGTCAACATGGTCAGTTTAGGGTAATATCTGACAACACACATGCCATGAAGTAACAGAAATATAAATACATCCCCCCTGGCCTCTGCATACATCCTAGGTCATCTAATACCCCCAAAATAATACACATAAGCAAAAGAGATCCATACAGATGCATAGGAATAAAAATGTCTTAAAAGACTGAAAAATGACTATATGTATGTAAACATTCATAGCTAATTCAAGCATAAACTTCATTTAATTAATATCTTAATCTGAAATAATCTATAATCAATTGCATTAAAATTATTTAAAACTACCTCCCGTAATTCAAATAATTTAATCAAGATAATCCATTAAATTAAATTCATCTAATTCCCGGGTCTCGAGTTACCTCATAATTAAGAACCATCATGATTAACTTAATTTTATTAACTATATTTTAACCCATGAATTTTAATAAAATATATTAATGAGTTAATTACACTATTAATCAATATATCAATCTAATTTAAAATTAATAATGCCTATTACTTTAAATCAATAATTAATACATTAAAACATAATTATCAACTACTATTTTGAATTTAGAACTATATAAAAATGTGTTATTAATAAACACAAATATTAAACTAAATTAAAAATTAAATAATCTAAGTTTTTTTTAAAACATATAAACTAAATTAAAAATTAACTAATCTAAATTAAATTAAATAAATTAAAAACCATATAAAAAAACAATTAAAATTCATTTGGGGGGATCCCGTGGACCCCACTCCCCATCCCCTACCTACGCGGTATGTACCGCGGGCAGACCGGGTCTGCCGCTGGTAGTCCAGCCTGCCTTACGACAGTGCCGGCTACCGCGGGCCCAGTGCCCCGTGGAGAGGGTGGGTGGAGCCCACCGCTTCCCACCTCCCACATTAAATAAGATGAAATTTTAAAATTAAATTTTTTTAAACACTTTTTAAAAGTGTACCGATTCACATGGACATCGGTATTTTAAATTTTATTTTATATATATATA
>MU227301.1:782394-803506 GCA_018584345.1 Thuja plicata
GATAATATCCATAACATCATAATCAATAGTCACCATCAACTAAAAGAATAGTAGCTCTCATGAAAGTAGCCTAAAAGAATTTGGCCAATCAACTGAAACCAATGCCTAAAAGAGTACGACATCACAATCTAAAAAGCAAAAAATGAGTGGGTATTACAAAAGTCAAGGATGATAGTGGAAAAGGTAAGGAAATTGTTCCTTCACCCAATCCCAAGGTCAAAGGAAAAGGGAATGAAATAGATACTGATGATATTAATCTTGAGAAAGATATTGTGATTCTGAATTGGGATCTATCCAACTTGAAAGTAGAGCAGATGGATATACTAGGGGAGCTATGGAAGAAAAGAGCTACACAACAAAAGCTCCAAGTAGAAAAGAAGAGAAACTAAGTGCTAGAGTACATAAAAGGTATATTACTAGATGCACTAAAAATAGAAGTTGATAAGGATGATTCTATTATGGACCAAATTGTTGATATAGTTCACAAGTTAAATAAATATTTAAGTGGTCAAGAGAAACTACTGGAGAAGATAGAAATAAAGTTTGAAAACAAGGTTCTAGAGAATGTTGTAAGTAAAATTGCAATTGACCAAGTGAAGCTAAACACTCTCATTAGCTCTCTATAAGCCACAATAAATAATATAGTGGAATTATTTGTAAAGTTGAGTGATACTTACAACTTTACCATGGAAATCAAGACCAACCTAACAAAGATAGATACATATTTGAAGGAAAGTGCAAACTAGTTGGCACTTAACCCAAGTTTGAGTTTAGCACACTTTGTTAAGATCAAGTATCTAGCAGACATGCAGGTAGAAATACTAAGGGAAGAATAAATAACAAGGGAATCCCTTACAAATATGCAGAGCCAACTCCTTCCACACATGGATGTAATGAAGAAACATATAGCTCATGCGAAGACAATCATACATGACAACAAATTTTTAGTTGCAGAGCTTATGATGGAGTTGTCAGTAGAGATACAAATTGAGTTGCACATCCTGAAGGTGTTGCAAGACAATTGGGACAATACTTTGTCTCAAATTTTGAAGGTACATAGTGATTTCCTATCCTACTTTGGTATTACCTTGTAGATATATTTTTTGGCATTTGTGTCAAAAATAAGGGGGAAAGTTATTGTATATACATATAAGAAAATACATGTACAAAAGAGAAGAGAAGAAGAGATATAAAGGAGTGTTACAAAAAAAAGATTTGAAAAATAAAAAAATAGAGTCAATGTAACCGAGCAGCAGAGTAGTTGTCAAAACCCGAGAAAGTACCCAAGCACATGGTAAGGGGAGTTTTGACTTAGCAGTTTGATCATTTTTTGGATATGATAAGTGTTTTTGGTCACTAATGCTAAAGGGGGAGATTGTTGACCTTATGAAAAGACATGTTGTGAATTAGTGCCAAAACACTTAGTCAACACAGTGTTGATCGAGCCAGCAGCTTGTAGTGTAACCCAAGCAGTTGTAGTGTAACCCAAGCAATGGCAGTGTCGTGGAAATTAGAATTACCTGAGTGATCAATATGATAAAGAATACATAGTGTAGCCCAAGTTCCAGAATTTACTATGTTTCCAGAGTGACCACACATTGCTTGAGTGCTAGTTTGTCACCCAAGTGGATTACTGGACCCGAGTAATGGTATTGGGATGACTTATCTGATATTGTTTAAATATTATTGTATATCATTGAAGCCAACTTACAAAATTATTTGATTTGGGAAAGATATATATGTAAGGTATTTTTTTAATCCAAATGTGTGTGGAATAAGTATATGTGAATATGAAGTGGTAGACTGATTAAGAATGCTACAACAGTATAAGGAACAATAGATACTCATCCATCACATTCAGGTGGTTAGTTTTATATCAAAGGATATTATTCAACAAATCAGAGTTGCATAGAAGATCATCTACTGGTTCATCCTAACAAGTGTAAAGTCCTTTAACAAGGTGGACTTAGCAGTCCTTTACAAATCTCCTAACAGAGTTGCATAATTAATTGTATTATACAAATCCTTTCACAAGATGGACCTAATAGTCCTTATTTCTCCTAACAGGGAAGACCATCAGAAGTGGTCAATTGTAAGATTTAACAGGCTAAATCTATACTGAAATGATAAATCTTGTGGGTACCATCCCTACCCCAGTTTTACTTTCTATTTGGAAGGTTTCTGGGTAACCAAATATTGTGTCAAGTGTTGTGGATGTTTATTATTTTTCTATTCTATGCATACAATCAAATTAGATAATATAATAAAGGATTAAATAGATTAAGTTTTATTGGTTCCTGATTCACCCCCTGCCTCTCAGTCACCTAGCCTCAATATATTTCCAACAAAACTAACTAGATCTACTTTCAAAAGAAAGACTTATGCTTCAAGTGGATTGTTAGATTTTGTGCATATTGATTTATGTGGTCTATCTGGAACTAGAATTTATTATGGATATAGATATTTTATATTATTCATTGATGACTATTCAAGGATGATAAGGGTTACTTTTTTAAAGGAGAAATCTGAAGTTTTTGAAAACTTCAGAATCATTATGGCTATGGTTGAGATAGAGACAGGCTTGAAGTTGAAATGTTTGATATCCGATAGAGGTGGTGAATTCACATCAGGTGAATTTAATGCAATTTGTGAATAATATGGGATAAAGAGATAAATTTATGCACCATGAACCCCATAGAAGAATGATATTACAAAGATAAGGAATAGAACTATTCTTGAAACTACAAGGACGAAGATGAATGAAGGAAATGTTCAACATGTTTATTGGAGAGATGTTGTGAGCATTATAGTTTGCACATTGAACTAGATACAAATCAAGCATGTTACTAGTAAGAATCCTTATGAACTATATTATGGTCATATTCCTACTATGAAATATATCAAACTCTTTGGAAGCAAGTGTTATATCAGAAGAGATGAAGATTTAGGAAAATTTGATCCTAGAAGGGATGAAGGTATCTTTCTTGGTAATGGTGTATACAATCCAGTATTATGAATATTATCTTTAGAAACTTGACAAATCCTACACTTCTGAATGAAATTCCTAACATCCTTATGAACCTGCACCCAATAATACTACTCCTTGATAAGTGTCATTGTCTTATCAATCCTAAAGTGTCCAGCTAATCCTCCATAATGTTTCTCCTTAATCATACTTTACCTCATAGATCCTCTTGGTATACACAACTGAACACCTTTTAACAACAATCCATCATGTAGGAAATAATTCAACAAAGAACTCATGTCAATAACCAAAGACTCTTTACAAGATTTCCAAGGTTTATAAAATTCTAGAGCATCCTTATACAAAGTCTTCAATTCACCAAATACAAGCATTGTCACCTTCATCTCTGTCATAAGATTCCTTCTTCTACTTAATGCTTCAGAAAATTTAATAGACTTACCACTCCTATGCTTCATTACAAATGAATAACTCTATAAGAATTCAACCCATCTCATATGTATTTGATTCAACTTACTTTGACTATGCAAATATTGTAAAGCCTGATGATCACTATCCAACACAAACTCCTTAGGTAATAAGTAATGTTTCCATTTCTTCAAAGCTTGAACAATAGTATAAAATTATTGTCCATAAAATGAATACTTCCTCCTTGCATCATTCAAATTTTTACTAAAGTAAGCAATCGGTCTACCTTCTTGACTTAGTACTACTCTGATTCCACTTCCACTACTATCATAGTCTACTTGAAATTCCTTACTAAAATTTGGTAGCGCTAACACAGGTTGTTCAGTTACCTTTTGCTTCAACAAATTAAAGCTTCTTTGTGCTCCATTTATCCATTTGAATTCCTTTGTATCTCCCCTCATTATCTCAGTCATAGCATTGCAAACATAAATGAAATTCCTAATGAACTTCCAAAAAAAAATTCCAACCCATGAAATGATCTTACCTCACTAACACTTTCAGGTTCAAGTCATTCAACAATTTCTCCAACCTTCTCAGGATCCAGCTTCAATCCTTTAGCATAAATTACAAATCCAAGGTATACAAGCTCATTCTTAATAAAATTACACTTCTTCAAATTTATCAACAAATTATCCTCTCTTAACCTCTGCAATAATTTCCTCACATGCAACATGTGTTTCTCTTTTGTCTTACTAAAAATCATAATGTCATATAAATAAAATAGGACAAACTTACCCATAAATTCCTTCAATACTGCATTCATCAACCTCATGAAAGTACTTGGTGCATTAGATAAACCAAAATGCATTACTAACCACTCATACAAACCTTCCTTAGTCTTAAAACAAGTATTCCATTCATCAACTTCTTTTATTCTGATATGATGATAACTACCCTTCAAATCAATCTGTGTGAAATACTTATCTCCACTCAACCAATCCATTATGTCATCCATCCTAGGTAAAGGAAACTGGTACTTGATAGTGATATTTATTATTTCTCTAGAATTTGTACACATCCTCCATTGTCCATCCTTCTTAGGTTCCAAAACTACAGGGACTGCACAAGGACTCAAACTTTCCTAGATTAATCCTTTCTCCAAAAACTCATGTAATTTTATATTTAACTCCTCATTCTCTGTTGGTGTCAATTGGTGAGCTGCTTTATTAAGCAAACTAGCTCTAGGAATTAGATCTATCCAATGACTAATACTCCTAACTAGTGGAAAACCATTAGGTGCATTATCTGAAATCGCATCTGCATGCTCATCCAACATGTCCTTAATATCTTTAGGGTATTCACCACTCAGTTTTATATCTACAATCTTCTTTGGAACAATAAAAAAATAAACATTCTCATCTCTCATACCTTCTATGAATTTCCTTCCATCAACCATGCAAATTCTTGCACTGGTACAAATTTCTCCTTTAAAAGGTTTCTTCAAAGGCATCAATCTCTGTTTCCTACCATTAGACACAAAAGTATATGTATTTCTTCTCCCATCATGTATAACCTGTCTATAATACTACCAAGGTCTACCCAAAAAACATGACATACATCTATAGGCATTATATCACACAAGACTACTTCATGGTATTTCCCTATTTTCATCTTAGCCTGACATTGTTCACTTACTAACACCTTGTGATCATATTTTATCCATGCAATCTCACAGGGTTTATAATATTTCAATCTTTGCAACTATAACTTGTCTACCATTTCCTCTGATACCAAATTCTAAGAACTATCACCATCAACAAAAAAATTGCATACCTTACCACCAACAAGATACCTGGTTTGAAATAGGTTCTTTCTTTAACAACATTTCTCAATATTTTCATAATGATACAAGGTTCTCCTCATGATCCATGTCTCTCCCTTTTTAGGCTAATAATTGTTAACCAATTCAGAAGGTCCCTCTTCTTCCACAAGATTTATCCTTCTACTACTTTATATTCTTCTTTCATATCCATCTTTTTTGCACTCAAAGGCCCTATGACCTTCTCCACCACACTTGAAACAAGTTCCTTTAGAAATTGTTTTATCATCTCTTTGGTAGTCCTAATTATTATAACCATCTCTATAAGAATTCCTTTTAGGATTCTTCTCCTTTGTCTTCCCTTTGTTAGAGTCTCCAACTGATCTACCTCCTCTACCTCTTTGGAATCTACCACCTATTAGCAATAATAGTCCACCAACACAACTGAGAGGGGGGTGAATTAGTTGTGATATAAATAATTAAACTTTAAACTTTATAAAGCAATTAATTAATGAAAATATAAACACATTAAATACAAAACCATAACACAATCAATTATTGGCAATGAAACTCTGTAAAGGAGAAAACTGCATTGGGAATTAGCACCCAAAAATAATGTACTAAAAGTATAGTATCCCTACTAGGGGATGATTATTACATATAGAGCACATTCCCTATTAAAGGACATACCCTGTTATGAGTCACGAGAAACACAAGGATCACTTCTTAGGCATATTGCATAAATGAGAAGGTTAAATCCACCTTCTGGACTCACTGTCTAAAATACATATAGAGAGATATATAAAAACTAGTGAACTAACTGATACCAACTTGCTTTGCTTAAATAGTTCCAATGAAGTTCATCATAGTCACTATCTCTTCTCTACATCCACTAGACTTCACAATTACAAGATCGTAGCTTCCACATTACACATCCATAATACCTCACCAAGAAACAACTCTCCTTCATACAAGTTTATAATAAAAAATTAGATCAGTCCGTTAGGATTTCCCTAATGAAAAATAATTAAATAGACCCTTGCAAAGATACACATGGTACCTTACAAAAGTAAACATGAATTACAACTCATCAATTATACTCAAGATCTGTAATCCACACTCATCATCCTCTAGAAATGTTACACCACTATAGTCAACCAAAAATAGATCTTCTCAAGATCACACACTTCAGATGACATCACCAAGAATACAGAAACCCAAAAATCAAAATTAAATTTTTCTAGCATGTCTCCTACCATTCCTTAGGCTCACAAATCATAACTCTTTCTCGCATCCAAGTTATCCTGAAAACATAGAGACTATCTTTGTCATAATTCTCTCTCATGGTTCTGTAGCTAGTTTTAACCAAAACAAATATAAATTATGCCAATAGTAATAATAAGTCAAAAATCCCTAGATATAAGATCAATTCTCATCCTTGTATACATATCAATACTTTCATTCTCTAAAAGCTCGTACAATGTCTATACACTATTATCAGTCTTGTTTGTACCAGTCTATTTGAGACCTCTGATGAAACCAACTAAAACATATGTTTACATCAATGAAAAAACATGAATGTTAACACCTCTAATAGAAAAAATTCCAACAATATCTCCCTTTAGCATTGATGGAAACATATGTGAAGATCTGTTAACTTAAGGGTATCGTTCTTAATACAATCTTCTTAATATCCTCTTCATAGCTCCCCATAAAATAGTTGGGATTTTATACTTGGATCTCTCCTCTTTCACATCAATGGAAAATGGTGTCATATCTCTTATCCTTCTCTATCCATTTCATCTCTACAAAGTGTATCTTTTTCAAATCTTCATGCCTGCAATAACCAGGTGCTTGATCACCCAAAATGCTCTGATATGTTTTTCACTCACTCCCTCTGAGGAGTGCATCCAATCATCAAATCCAGTGATTGATATATAATTTATAGCTACTGGTCTGATGCATTTTTGCATCATTTAGTTCTCTCAAGGAGGGGTTCCCACCCAAAGAATACCTCTGAGATACTCAAAGGCATCTTTTGACAAAGGTTTTGTGAATATATCTTCTATTTTCTCCTTTGTACTGATGTGCTCCAATCTAACTTCCTTTTCAGAAACCTTGTCTCTTAAGAAGTGATATTTGATTTAAATGTGTTTGGTCTTTGAATGCATAAAAAGATTCTATGACATATTCACTATACTTTTATTGCCATAATGTATAACCACTAGCTTTTTAAAAGTAATCCCAATGTCCTTCAACATATGCTTCATCCACACAATCTATGTACAATTTATAGAAGCAACAACATACTCTGATTCAGCAGTAGACTGAGCTATACAATCTTGCTTCTTACTTAACCATGGAACCAACCTCTTTCCAAGGAAAAATACACCACCACTTGTTCTCTTTCTTTCATCAACACTTCCTTCCCAATCAGCATCAGTATAAGAATGAAAAATAAAATTATCACACTTTTCATACCATAAACCATATTCCAATGTTCCTTTTAGATATCTAAATATCCTTTTAACTGAAGAAAGATGAGTCTTTTTAGTAACTTCTTGAAACCTCACAATAATTCCAACTACACTAGCAATGTCTGGTCTAGTGCGAGTCAGATATTGTAAGCCTCCAATCATGTATCTTTACTTTGTCTAAAAAACACTTTGAGATTCGTCAGTAGTAGTAACCTTGTAACCAGTAACCATAATTATTCCAATAGGTTTACAATCTTCCATTCCAAACTCTTTCAACAATTCCTTGAGATACTTGGTTTGAGAGATGAAAATACCATGTTTGTCTTGAGTAATTTCCAAACCAAGGAAGAACTTCATTTCACCAATCATAGACATTTTAAATTCATTTTTTATTTCTTCAAAGAACTTCTTACTCATTTCATCATTTCCTCCAAACATAATATCATCTACAAAGACTTCAACAATAAAGATTCCATCTTCACTAGTTCTCAAATATAAATTACTTTCTGTACTACCTTTTTAGAAACCAAGATGTAGTAAATACCTGTCTAACCAAGCATACCATTCTCTAGGTGCTTGCTTCAATCCATATAATGCCTTTTTCAACTTTAAAAGCATGTCTTCATCATCTATCAAAAGAAATCCATCAGGCTTCTCAATGTACATTTCTTCCTCTAGATCTCCATTCAGGAATGCAGATTTCACATCCATCTGATATACCTTAAAGTTCTTGTGTACTTCATAATCAAGAAAAATCTTACTGGTTCTAATCTCGCTACAGGATAAAAAATTTCTTCAAATTCTATGTCTTCCTTTTGTGAATAGCCTTTACAAACCAGCCTTGCCTTATTCCTTACAACCATAACTTCTTCATTCATTTTTTTCTGAAAACCCATTTAGTCCCTATAAAATTCTTATCCTAAGTTCTTGAAACCAATTCCCAAGTCTTTTTTCTCTGTGTGATCCAATTCTTCCTGCATTTCTTTAGTCTAAGATTCATCTCTACATGCCTCATCAGTATTTTTTGGTTCTACTTGTGAAATCAAGAAAATCTCATTTCTCATTCTAGATCTTGTAACCATTCCTTTGTTTTCATCACCAATAATTTGATTCTCGGGATGATTTTTCTTAACATAACTTGGTAGCTTTGGAGTCTCAATAGGATCATTTAAGCATACCTCAATTTCATTGTCAACTTCAAGATTTTCCTCTTGACTTATAGTAGTCTCCATATTTTTTGAAATCTGATTACAGTCATACATTATTCCCTGAATCTGAAACCTCTCATCAATTCTCACATTAACACTTTCAAATATCTTCCTCAATATTAGATTGAAACATTTATAAGATTTAATCTTAGTGGAATAACCAAGGAAAATTTCTTCATCACTTCTAGCACAAATTTTCCTATCTCATCATCCCTTTTGATATAATATTTTCTACCAAATATTCTGAAGTATTTTATAGTAGGATAATGATTAAACCAAATTTCATAAGGTGTCTTACTAGTACCTTCTCTTATCTTAATTATGTTTAAAGTCCAGACTACAGTACCAACATCTTCTCTTCAATGCACATACAAGACATTCTCATCAAGTGGAACAGTCCTAGCAACATCTAGTATAGTATTATTTCTTTTCTCTGCAATCCCATTCTATTATGGAGTCCTAGGAGATGGTTTTTTTCTGTATATTCCATGCTATTTGTCGTAGGTATTAAACATATCTAATGTAAAATCTCCACCTCTATCATACCTCAAACATTTTATCTTCACACGTGATTCATTCTCAACTTTTTCTTTGAAGATCTTAAACTTATCCAAAGCTTCTGACTTTTCTTTAAGAAATGAAACCCACATCATCCTAGAATATTCATCAACAAAGAGTATAAAGTACCTTTCTCTATAGCATGAACTTGTTCTTGTAGAACCACATAGATCTGTATGCACCATATCCAACCTCCTCTTTTTTGAGTAAGATTTTCTCTAAAAACTACTTCTAGTTTGTTTCCCCATCACACACTCTCTACACATGCTGTTAGAGGGCTTCAAAAAAATTGGTAAATCTCTGACTGCATTTGTCATACTTACTTTCACAATGTTATCAAAATTTATATGACAAAACCTTCTATGCCATAACTAATTGTCATCAACCATCGCAACAAAACAAGTAGCCTCTACAGTATTTGTTTCAAACACATTATCTCTTGACTTTGTATTGGATGGGATCAAATCTCTTGACTGACTTCTGATAGTACATTTCCCATCATTGAACTTCAAATGATATCCCATGTCTACAAGTTGTCCAACACTCAAAAAGTTGTGCTTAATTCCATCAAAAAGCAATACATCATCAACATTAGTTTTACCATAAGAGAAGTTGAACCTACTCCAATGATCAATTTTGAAGTGTTATCACCAAATATGACTACACCACCATCATATTTATTTAGATGAACAAACTTATTTTTATCACCAGTCATATGATGTGAACAACCACTGTCTATGACCCATTGGGATTTCTTTTCAACATGAGAAAATAGGTCTCTTTCTCTATGAATAGGCTCATCATCCTTAATAGAAATAAATCCAATTTTATCATAATCCACAACATCATCATAAAAAACACCTTCACTAGAATAATAAAATTCCTTATATCTTTAGAATAATCTAGTCTATGAAACTTAGGTTTATGCTTGGGAAGCCTTGTGGGACATCTAGATGCAAAATGACCAATCTTTTTACATGAAAAATACTTCAGGGGTAACTTTCCTTCAAATTTACCCTTACCTCTCTTTTATCTTCTTGCGATCAAATCCACAAGCTCATCTAGGTTTCGTTCCTCTTCTACTATATTTTCCCAATCATCAGAATATTCACCAAGTTCTTCATACATGTTACCTTTTTTAATGCTCACAAGACTTGATAAAGTCATTTTTTCATTGTGAAAAGTCACCTTGAATACAGATTCCACCTTAGGTAATGTATCTCCCAGCTTTGTGTCCTCAAAGGTGGTCAACTTATCAATAATTTCCTCTCTATTGAATTTTGCTAAAAAAGGTATGATCTCTTCTATCGCTTGCACTTCAATTTTGTAGACAGATGTCAAAGATCTAATCATCTTTGTGATCACTTCTTCTTTAGTATGTGTGACTCGCTATTTTCTAATCCCTGTCAAAACCTCTAAACCCTTTGTACATATGCTATGACATTCTCATCATCTCATATTCTTAAACTCTCCATCTTAGTCTTCCAATTCTGCAACTTTTCCTGCTTGGTAAACTTATCTCCTTCATATAGTCCCTCTATTCTTGTCTAGATTTTGTGTGCAGAATCCAAGTCTTTAACCTTTGTGAATTCACCCTTAGAGAGTGCATTGATCAATGCCTCTCTTGAAAATATGTTACAACTAAATTAATTTTTTCATCTTCATTAGCTTTATTGAATTCATCTTCAGGCTTGATCTGCTCATCCATATTAGTAATCATCTAGTAATCAATCCCTAAGCAGAGTAGGTGTGTTCTCATCTTGTTCTTCCAACTGTTAAAAATTTTAGGATCAAATTTCAGACTTTCCTTCCTATAGAATGCCATCTTGAGGATCACCTCAAGCTATTAAGCATTCTCTCAAAGGACCACAAGCTCCGATACCAATTATTATCAATAATATTCCACAAATATAGCTGAGAGGGGGGTGAATCAGTTGTGAGACAAATAATTAAAATTTAAACTTTATAAACCAATTCCTCAATGCAAATTTGAACACATAAAATACAACACCATAACACAAGCAATTGTTGTTGAGGAACCCCTATTAAGGCAAAAACCTCGGTGGGAGTTAGCACCCACAAATAATATAATGAGAGTATAGTATCCCTATTAGAGCTGATTATTACATACAATACATAGTCCCTATTAAATCATAGACCCTATTGGGAGTTAAGAGAAACAAAAGGCTCACTTCCCAGGTACACTACCAAAATGAGAAGTTTAAATTCACCTTTTGGACTCACTGTCTGAAATACATATAAAGAGATATACAATAACTAGTGAACTAAGTGATAGAAACTTGCTAATCTTAAATAGTTCCAATGAAGTTCATCACAATCACTATATGTGATCTAAATCTAGTAGACTTCAAAATTACAAGCTTGCAAATTCCACATTACACATCCATACTACCTCACCAAGAAAAAACTCTCCTTCATACAAGTTTACAATAAACAATTAGGTCAACCTGTTAAGACTTCCCCGATGAAAAATAAATTATATAGACCCTTGGTAAGATACACTTGGTACCTTACACAAGTAAACCTCAATTAAAACTCATCAATTATACTCCAAGATCTGTAATCCACACATGACATCCTCTAGAAATGTTACACCACTTTAGTCGACCACAAATAGATCTTTGCAAGATCTCACGCTTCAGCTGACGTCACCAAGAACATAGTGACCCAAAAATCACAAGTAACATTATCCAACATGTCTTCTACCACACCTTAATCTCACAAATCATAACTCGTGCTCACATCAAAGTTATCCCAAAAACACAGAGACCATCTTTGTCATAATTCTCTGTCACTATTCTATAACCAGTCTTGACCAAAACACATGTAACTTATCCCAACAATAAGATTAAGCCATGTGAAATTAGATATAAGATGACTACTTATCCTTGTATACATCTCCATGATTGCATGCTCTGAAATCTCATACAGTGTTCATACACTGGTGTCAGTCTTGTCTGTACTAGAATGTTTGAGACTTTTGATGAAACAAACTAAAACATATGTTTACGTCAATGAAAAACATGAATGTCAACACCTCTAACAGAAAAAATTCCAACACCACCTCTACCTCTTTGTCTTTATTCTTGTCTTCTATTCAAATTGTCTCCAGCCTTTAGTGCATACCGGTAAGCATCTTCCACATTCCCAATCTTGATCATACTGAGCTCCTCTTGTATTGACATCCTCAAACCATTAGAGAATCTTGCAACACTTTGTACTTCATCCTCTTTAAAGCCAGATTTGATATCTAACTTGTAGAACTCCTTAGTGTAATTTTTCACATTCATATACTTTTGCCTCAAATTCTGCAATCTTCTGATCAAACTAACTTGATAATCAAATAGTAAGAAATTTTATTTCATCTTATTCACCATCCTATCCCAATATTTGATCTTCTATTTATCTCTACTCCTCCTATCATTCTGAAAATGATCCCACCAAAGTGAAGCATGACCTATTAACTTAGTACAAGCATACTTTACCTTCTTGTCTTCATCAATACCTTTAAAATAAAAATAATTGTGCATAGCTGAGATCCAATCGAACAACTCATCTACATCCAATATACCATCATAATCTGGTGGATTAAAATGTGGTCTTGTATTAACCCTAGTAAGAGCCCTAAAAAACCATTCTTCTCCTTGATCCACTTCAATTTGTTCTTTGGCTTCCCCTTCAACTTGTTCTTCACTTTCTTCTTCAACGTGACTTATTTATTCAATATGTCGACCTCTCCTCTAGGTCATTTCAACCAATTCCAATCTGGATGCAACCTGTCTTAACATTTCAACAACATTAGGGTCTACACCTCTTCCACCTCTAGCACCTTTGTTGGATGATGTTGGAATCAAATACTACTGATGTTGTTGGCATTCATGTTTTGTCACTGATGTCAACATATGTTTTTGTGAACAAATTGGTTATTACTGTTGTATGATGACTAACAGAAGTGTACATATACTATACGGATGAATTAGAACTAGAAAAGATGGGGATATGAAGAAGGGTGTATGATGATCTTATTTATAGGGTCACTTGGCTTAATATTGCATATTGGATGAGTTATAGATGTTTTGGTAAAGACTGGTTTCTAGACTATGATAGTGATGATTGACAGAAAGAGTCTTTGTTTTTTGAGTTTACCTTACAGGTGATGATGATCCAAGTTATGCTAGCTTAAGGGATGACATAAGACATGTTAAATAATTTTTTTGATGGTCACAAGTCATATGAGTGATGATGACATCAGTTGTAGCATGTATTCTGGAGGAGACCTATTTGGGGCCGACTTTAGAGATGTAGTGTGTATTGTGGATTGCGGATCTTGGACTATATTTGATGTATTGTAATTGATTTATACTTGTTTTAGATACCGTGTGTATCTTAGAAAGGGGTTAAATGTTTATTTGTATATTAGGAAAGTGTAATTGGCTAACCTAATCAATTATTGTAATAGAGTATATATGAGAGATATTTGCTTTTGAAATAATGTGTGAGAGAGAGTGTGTATGTATGTGTATGAAGAGAAGGTGATTGATAGAGATGCTGTGAAGCTTGGTTAACTAATTGATGTAGAGCCGAGGATATGTTCATTACACTTCATTGGAACTGACCAATCAAAGAGTTTCTATCAGACAATTCATTGGATTGTATATTTTCTATATACACTTGTTCGGATTGTAAATCCTTGAGGGTGGCTTTAGCTTCTTTGGGCAGTGTGCTTGGGTAGTGAGCCCACTATTACTCTTGACTCTTAACTGTTAGAGTAATAAATTGATTCCACTTATTAATTAAATCATATTTATTTAATTATTAGGTCACTTATTATCTCTATTTCACTTAAGCTAAATTTTAGGCATATAATAATTAATTCTTTTATTAATTATTACTATGCAATCTATATTTTCCCCTTTAGGGTTTAGATCACCTTCACAAGGTTTGATCTCATTGTATTTTTTATTCCCTCTCTGAATGAATATTTTGTCTTTCAAAACTTTTTTCTCTCCAAGATTTTCTTTTGTAATAGGTTTTGCATTCAAATTATCTTGTCTTATGAATCTTTTGAATTTTAACATGGTATCAGAGCCTCTATGCTATTGCACGTTCTTGATTTTTTGAAGTTTTTGGAGCTCCGAGGGTTTCAAGGTTTTTCTGCATTTTCTATGTGGATCTAGAGGGGATTTATTTTTTGGAACACTTTGGGAAAAAATTGACATCTGGGTTGCATCCGGAATGCCCCAAAACCCCCATTTTCATATAAGGCATGTCCTATTTGGACAAAATTGAAATTTGGGCCCTATTTTTGCTTATACTGTCCTTTGCAAACTTTATGAGGCAAAAAGTTGCCTCAATTTTGATACTGCATCGATTTCAATGCTACTTCAATTTTTGTGCCACCTCAATATCTATGCATCTCAATTTCTGTACAACCTTGATTTCTATGTCATCTTGATTTATGTGTTGCCTTGATTTCCATGTCGCCTCAATTTTTGTGTTGTCCAGTTGCATGGAGGAGAGAGAAAATGATAGCCCTATTTTTTTTTTAATATTATTTTAAAACAAACAAAATATAAAGTTTTTTTTATGTTTTTTTCTTTAATAGAAAAAACAAGTTTTTTTACATATTTTTTAAAATAAAAATATAAATGTTTTTGGTGTGTTTTTTTCTTTTAAAAAAAAACTATTTTTTTATGTTTTTTTTTTATTTAAAAAAAAACATGTTTTTAAATTTTTTTTTTAAAAGAAAAAAAATAATTGTTGTTTTTATTGTTTTTTTTTAAAAAGATTTTTTTTTTTCTTCCAATTTTGGCGGGAATTCTAGAGGCAGTCCAAATTTGTAGGTATCGTTAGTTTAGTAAGGCTTTGCCATTTTTGGTTAAGGTTTCTTCAGGTTCATTTTTTTTTTACATACTGGTGGTTGTTTGCTCATAACTTGAGCAAACAGATGCATTTTTTGCCAAATGAGATATCGACAAAAAGTTGGTTCCGAGGCTGATCCGATTTTTCCATCTTGCATAGTTTTTTGCCTATCAAAATCAAGGTTCAATTTTGTGCTCCGGTCACTATATCTTGCTCCTCCGTTCTCCATTTTTCAACTTTCGTATGGCATCAAAAAATTGCTTCTGTTGTCCTTTCTTTGTCTATGGGTCTCACACCCAGATTCTGGTCCATGTATCTTTTATTCAATTTTTTCTTTATGGCATTCTTGTGGGTATCTTGGATGTTTCAGGTCCTGGGATCGTTTCCTTTTCTAAATATTGTATACATCTTTTTATGTAGTATTTCTTGCAAATGCATTGAGATAAAGTGTCATCTGATGCATGCTTGGGATCCTGCACATTTTGTGCTTGATTGTACTCGCACTATATTATAAAGTGTCATGGGGAGTTTGATGTTTTCCTTGTTTGCCATCTACCTTTGTCAAGTGAGTGTTCCTTCCATGACATTAGTCTCTTTATGTATGTCAAGTGAGTGTTCCTTCCACAACATCATCATTTATATGTGTTTGTAAGTTCTTCATCATGCAATATTTCTTGGCAGTTTGTTTCAGTGTATCTGTCATACCTCTCCCTACTCAGCATTATGGGGGGTATCTCATGTTGGTTCTAATGCTTCCTTGGTTTGATTGATCAGCTATTCAGGCTTTGTTTGAAGGCTTCTCTACCTAATCATGTTCTATTATAGTGGAGGCTCCAGCAATTATATTTCTATAGTGTTTGCAGCTTCATGCATCAGAGGTATTCTACATGTTCTTTCTTTGTTCCTATTTTCTGGGACATTATCTAGTTTGGAGGCTTCTTCAATCCTTCACTAGGCTTCATCTCTTTTTGGAGAGGGGTTTTTCCCACTGATTTTTCTCATTTTCTCCTCTTTACAGAGATGTTTTTTTGTACTTGGGTACCTGATCAGGCCTTGTTGTCGGGACCCATTTCCTACTTTCAGTAATTATTTCTAGGTTTTTAGTTTCTCCCTTAAGGATGGGTATTAGAGTAATAAAGTGATTCCACTTATTAATTAAATCATATTGATTTAATTATGAAGTCACTTATATCTCTATTTTACTTAAGCTAAACTTTAGGCATTTAATAATTAATTCTTTTATTAATTATTATTATGCAACCTAGATTTTTCCCCTTTAGGGTTTCGATCACCTTCATATGTTTGATTTCTTTGTATTTTGTATTCCCTCTCTGAATGAATATTTTGTCTTTCAAAATTTTTTTGTCTCCAAGCATTTCTTTTGTAATAGGTTATTTTGCATGCAGATGATCTTGGCTTATGAATTCTTTGAATTCTAACACTAACAGGGTTTGTCCTTTAACAGGGACTGTGTACTATAATGTTGTAATAAGCTCTTAACAGGGCTAAATATTTTTAACAGGAATGATATACTCTCAGTACATCATTTGTGGGTGCTAATTCCCACCGGGGTTTCACCTTTAAAAGGGTTTCCTCAACAATAAAGGATTGTGTTATTTTATTATCATTTGATGTGAAGTTTCGGTTTATAAATGTTAATATTTAATAATTTGTCTCACAACTAATTCACCCCCCTCTCAGTTATGTTGGTGTACTATTATTCCTAAAAATTGGTGTCAGAGCTATTGGTCCTTAGAGAGAAATATTAATAGGTTGAGGTGATCCTGAAGATGACTTACTATAGGAAGGATAGTCTGAAGCTTGATCTTGAAAACTTTGACTGTTGGAAGAAAAAATTAGAACACATTTGCTATGCTTGGGAATCGACTACTGGATGATTACTAAAATAAAAGAACAGATTAAAGCTAAGGATGAATTAGATAAAGCTACTGAAGATGAAAATAAGTTATTTTCACATAACATGGTTGCAAGGGAAGCATTGATCAGTGCATTTTCTGAACGTGAATTCACATAAGTAAAAGACTTAGATTCTGCACATGAAATTTTGACAAGATTGGAAGAACTGTATGAAGGAGATAAGTTTACAAAATAGGTGAAGTTACAGAATTGGAAGGAAAAGATGGAAAAATTGAAAATGAAAGATGATGAGAACATTATCTATCTTATTTAAAGAGAATTATTGGAGTTGTTATTGGCATCAAGAACTATGGAGACACTTATAGTGAGAAATAAGTGATTGCAAAAATTCTAAGATCCCTGACACCTACATATAGAACTAAAGTACAAGCTATAGAAGAGTTTATACCTTTGATACCTAACTTCATTCGAGAGATGTTGATTGGGAAAATAAAGACCTATGATTCCGCAGAATTAGGAGATTCTCTACCTAATGTTGAGTCATCATTCACGATGACTGTGCATAGAAACAAATAGACCTTATCAGGAATTACAAGCACCATCAATAGTGACTTGAGAGAAGAACTTGGAGAATATGCTGAAGAATGGGAACATATACAAGAAGAAGAAAGGATGATAGATGAAGTTGTGGCCCTGATCACAAGAAGAGAAAAGGGAAGTTACCTTTGAAATTTTTTTCATGCAACATGATAGGTCATTTTGAATCTAGTTGTCCTACAAGGGTTCCAAAGCATAAACCTAAGTTTTATATATCTAAGTATCCAAAAGACAAGGAATGTTATAATGTTACTCCAATTATGTATTGAAGTTTTCATTAGTTATCATGCAAACATAATGGTTAGATGGTAACAAAGTAACAATAGGACATTTGATACATTCACCAAAGTGTAGAGTTAACTGAGAGAACTGATCACGCCCAGAGTTAACTGAGTACAATGATACCCGAGCTGGCGGACTTTACCCAGTAATAGACAACACTGAGATACACTGTCTACACTGAGCACCGAGAGACAACAATAACCAAGTGGACTAGAGGCCACATAAATTTTTTTTATGGCATATTATTCTATGTAACAACTTTTTTCTGACCTCGATAACAATTTACACGATAGAGGAGAACATTAATTACAGATATACACCATTAATTGTTTATGTCTCCTATGTTAGATGATCAAGGTAAATTATGTACATTGTTGATCTTAGGGTAGGAATATAATTGTAAAGCCCTAATTAGGTCATATCGTTTGATATATAAATGTATAGATGTAAAAAATTTTAATGTATGTTGATCAAGTAGCCAGCATACTACATACATCAAAGATGAGACAAGGATTTTAAGGATATAGACTACATTGAAAAAATTAGTTTTTAGAACTAAGGCAAGGCTACCAAGCATAATAGAGCACAATGTATTATCATTCACATTAATTTGATGTTTTTTGTATGAACTTAATGGATGTGTATCAGCAATATTGAGATTGTATATATTTCAGATCAAATTTCTATTACTCTCTAACAATTATAATAGACCCCCTAAATATCTTAACAAAGTAGAATTAATCATCTTATTGTAAATATGGTGTAGGTGAACCCTCTATTTCATCCATGGTACACACATAAGTGGACCCAAACAAGTAGGGTTAGGGTTATTATTGGATCTTAGATCCAAGGTTCTTAATAAAGTCCTAAAATGTAAGATAAGGGGACAATAAGTGATGTTATAAACTTAGTTGTCCACCTTAGTCAAATTGGACAATTTGGGTAGAGTAGAATAGAATAGTATAGGGGACCTAAGGAAGGGTATTAATTTCATTTTATTCCTTCTAAGATCCCCTATGGAGTAAAAAAACCGATCTTTACAATTTTAGTTAGTTTTGACAACTTTTGCAAAAAGTTGTTAAAAGTTGTCAAAGTTGCTAAGTGCAACTTTTGCAAACAGTTGCAAATTTTGAGTCCCAACATTCACAACAACATTTTTTGATTGGAACCACTTGGTAATGATATATAATGGGGTAAAAACCTCTCTCCATAGTTGGAGTGAATAATTTTTAAAGTTTTTGAATTGAAATCAATAAAATCTAAACTATTTTCTGCATTTCTAACTAAATTTCAAAGTTGTACAACCCTATATGGATCCCAATGCACCATTGAAGTGGGGGAAGAGTTGATTTAGTTTCTTAGTGGAATTTCCCATTTTTTTTTAAGTCTTAAAGTGCAAGGGAGAGATATCCATTTTTGATTTCTCACTGGTGTGTGAAAGGCCCTAACTAGGGTTTCGATACCAAAATCCTCTTTCCCAGAGACTCCACCATGGGAAAATTCTGAGCCTTTGGGGAGAGTAAGGGGGGAGGATGAAATTTAAGAATTTTTATATCTTAGATCAAGAAGCATTCAGTGGAGAGAGAGATGATTGAATCTTTGGGATAGGCATCCATATGTGACTGTCTAGTTTTGCATTTTTGAGGCACAACTCGGACCAGAGGTGGAATGAAAGTTTGAATCCTTGGATTTATATGTTTGGTATGATCCTAAAAATTTATGAATTGGAGGGATAATAAATTGAGTTGAGATTCTATTAGTTTCTTTGTAAAAGTGGTATATTAGCCCTATTAGGCCTAGGAGAGATTTGAGGACAGTGGGAGTTAGGAGATTGATCAAGAACCCTAGCTTGGAGGGTGTTGTTTTTATGTGGATTAGAGAATTTTGGGGTAGTTAAAAATTTTTGTGGTGGAGTTCCAAGTAAGTTTACCTTAGGAATCCATATTTTCTCCTTGTAGCCCTTTGATGGGATTGGTATCCATATTTGATCTTAGTAACAACTCAATGGTGGATTTGTGTCTTATTTAATCTAATATGATGATATAAAGTTGATATGACCCTTGTTTTATCCCTAGATTACTTGGTTCTAGTTGTGTCCTATTTTGGCCTTTTGGGTGTTGAAGGCTAGTGGAAAATCTAGTCTTGTGAATGTGGGTTTTGGGAACTCTTTAGTAGAGCCCTAGATTGTGTGGAAGTAGGGGTGTTGTGGATCCATAAAGAGTCAGTTTTGACATAGTTTGGGGCTCTTCTCCAAGTGGTATCAGAGAAACTAGTAGATCTTTGGAAGAAGACAAAGTTGCAATCATGTCCGATGTAGGAGATGATAGTGGACTTCCTAATAGAATGACCAATGATGAACTACTAAGGGTGGTGAAAGAGCATGATGTAGAGAGGAAGTTGATGAAGAAGGAAATGGAAAGGCTCAAGGAACAAGTCAAGAGAGGGGGTAGTGGAAACTCTGGAATTGAAGAAGAGGGGAGTGATGAAGAGACCCTTTGGTAGGAAGATGAAGAAGAGGAAATCCTTGCTGAACAGAGGCTGCTCTTAAATAATTTGACATCCATGGAGAGGAGAACCATGGATACCAAACTTGACCTACCTATCTGCAATGGGAAGATGGATCTAGAAGAAGTCATGGATTGGATTGATGCACTCACTAGTTTCTTTGACTGTGGGGAGATACGAGAGAATCATAAGGTTAAGATAGCAAAGTCCAAGTTGAAGGGATCTGCTCTAACTTGGTGGAACTTCACTCAAGAAGAGAGTGTGAAGATGGAGAAGAATCCAGTAAGCACTTGGAAGAAGATGGTGAACTTGGTTAAGGAATCCTATGTACCTGAGGACTATGAAGTTCAACTATATAAGAAGAGACAAAGTCTAAGGTAGAAGGAAATGGACATCTCAAGTTATACTGAGGAATTCCAAAATCTTACCATGAAGTCTAAGTTAGTTGAACCAGAGAGTGTCAAACTTGCTAGATATATGCAAGGGTTGAGGATAAACATCCAAGATGAACTAA